>LTAE01000138.1:53383-74634 GCA_001647135.1 Pontederia paniculata | reverse complement strand
CGCTATCTAAGCCATCTATTCAGATGTCACATCTCTCTGTGCTAGTGTGCTGAGATTTCTTGTGTGCTGTTTACATTAATGAAATCTCATTTATCTAGAAACTTATAGTTTACTGGTAATACATCCCATGTAAGTTACCTTCCTCGGTCATGTCTCGTGTGCATGACTTAAGATTGTGCGTCAGCTGACTTTGACCAAAGAAAGAATTTATCGCTCACATCGGCGATTAGTCAAATGATCTGTTCATAGTGAGCCTCTAAAAGCAACCAGAAGGCAACAGTGTTGTGCATCTACATCTTTTCTTTTGATTTTACAGATTTAAAATTTGAGTGCTCTCAAGCTACGATGAGTTCTGTGTCAGAAAAATCCTTCTACAACACTTTTGCACCTGTTCCTGATTGTTTCTCCCAAACTGAGTAAATTCATAAAACAAGAGGATGTGGTCACAGTGTTGTGTTCTCAGTTCTGAGTTGATCAAGGCAGCTCCTGCAGAAGCTTCTCAAGTGCTTCAAGAGAAAGAGGGATATAGAGGCAGTCTTGACCTTCGGAATGCTTTCTGGTTTTCACCAACTCATGATCTTTGAACTCGGTGAGATGAGACATCAGTGTGACTTGGCTGCTGACCAGGAAGCGTTCGCGGCATTTCGTATACAAGGTGTTAACTGGCATCCCTGAAATGGGAAGATAAACTCTTGGATAAACAGAAATCCAAGGACGATTCACGATGAAACATATAGCTAACTTCAACTAACCTTCTTCTTTTTCGTTTGCCAACTGATACTCTGCAAGAATTCTGAACACGCTTTGTGCATTTGGTGTCAAGCTCTGAAGGACAATCAGTGCAGTCTTTGTAGTCTGGGCATTACCACCATTAGCAAGAATCAGGGGGTGAAAGATCCCTTCTACCTTGTATGATGCAAAGGTTGGCACATGATACCAACACCACTTAAACTGAGTGTGAACCATCTTCTTGTCCCACACTGCAAAAAAACGTAACATAATTGGTAATGTAAATTTTGGACAGGAGTTGTTAACTTGAAAGAAGTGGAATACAGTCTTTCTAATGTTCGTTTCAAATTTTCATCTTTTTTCTTAAAAAATATTCAACTTGTAAATCTTGAACTGTTATCATTTCTAAATAACTGTTGCTATTCAGGACTTTGAAATAATAGGAGCATCTCGTGCCTTTTCCACAGGTCTTTTTACCTTCTGTGGAAAACCCTCCTGCACCAGTTACCCTGGTCTAACAGAGGCCATAAAATGCAACTATCCATCGAGTTAGTTGTACTGTGAGGGTACGACAGTGTTGGAACTTGCTTATATAAGTCAAATAACATGTCCAATTTGCAATCTCATGCAAAATCAGTAGCATGAAAAATTATTTTCTGCAAGGGAATACTATGAAAAATTATAGTGGATTTTGTACCCAAAAAAGGATATATCGGATGCATCCAACATTGAATAAATAAGCAATGTCAAAATAAATTCTTTATCCTGGAACATTAGATCTGAATAGATAGATACAAAACAACAAAAATATAATTGCACTTTCCAACATGAGTACACACAGAAACAGGGAAAAATGAAGAAAGCAGCAATGAGATCCATGCAGTTAGAAACTTATTCATTTGTGGTGGTAGAAAACTTACAAAGAGGTGAATTCACATGATCAATGGATGCAACCATACGAACATGAGACAAGCTTGCTATTCTAGAAAGATATTGTTGCGACTCAGAATCTCGCAAAGAAGGTCCATCAATATTGTGAATAACGATACATATAAAACTCATGTTCTCATCGGGGAAGGGAGCGCTCAGAAAAGAAAGAACATCTTCTATAGTCTGGGAGCTAAAAGGAAGCTGGACTTTGGATTTTGTTCCCGCAGAGCGCTTTCTTTTGGTTTTCAATTGTTCTGACCATAGTTCAGCTATAGTGATCATGACCTTCAAAGCAACAATGAAAAAGATTACAAGTGAGAACAAATTATTTCAAAGTTCCTTGAAATATGTTGATTTGGTGCAGGGCAAGATGGCAGGAAGAATAATGTGTTATACATAGGACACAAATAGGCTTCACAGTCCTGGTTTAGCGTACAGATAATGCTATTTTTTCCGTTATTTCTCCTTACTTCCTCTTGTCTCTGAATCTGCTCATGAGTTCCCTTATTTACCTTTTTTTTTTCTTTCCTTATCCCTCTCACATTAATTTATTATTTATTTTGAGTTGATAAATGTCCCAAGTTCCGAATTTCAACTAAATCGTCTCTTTGAACCATCAACCTTTCAAAGGCCAAGGACAATTTTCTTAATTCAATTTGGAACTTGGGACATTTATCAACTAAATCAAGGACAAAAGGATCATAGTTAACCTCAAGCTTCAAAACGTTGAGATTCAAGCAGTCAAAGAAAATATAGAAGAATAAGAGTGACAAGACCATTTTCTTTATTTGCTATGAAAAACTCAAAGATAAGTGACACAGATGTTGAGGTACATGTCAGCTGATAGTGATTTTATCTGTTTAAATTGTTCAGTGCTGTCAAACAAAATGGATGCTATTGAAGAATGCAGATCAGGACGGATGTGTTCAAAGCCATCCATTTGAGCTCCTATTTCAATAAGATGGTTTAACTAGGTTGGCATTACTGTGCAGCAGATCAAAAAACATTTGGCCAATGTATATGTTCACACAAAACAGTTAATAATACGCTCCTTGGATCTTATGGCAGTAAATGGAAGGTGCATTTTCTGTATCACCAAACAAGATGCAGGAAAAGAACATGATACATAAAACTGGAAAAATAGATAATTTAGGATGGTCATTGAAAGAAAACAGTACTTGCTTTATGTTGATGGAAGGAAGATATCCATTTATCACAAGCACCCCATTATCTGTCAAAGTTGTTGAAGCAAAATCCTCCAGCAACGTCTTCTTAGAACCAAAACCATGCATTAAGAGATTAAACCCACACCTGCAGTAGCAAATTACCTTAAACATCTTGAAGAGCATTAAACCCAATGCAGTCATTGTGTATTGGAATTCATAACATATCATATAAATGTGGAATTATACACTAACATAAGTGAAAAATCAACTGCAGATGATAGTAACATTCTTTTATGTATTGGCATCAGCTAAAATGTGCTGGGGCACAAAGTTTCCTGGATTAACTTGAAGATACTATTTATTAATCATGGATGAACGCTAGCCATGCATAGTCATCCTTTAATCTATAAACAAAAAAACTTCGGAATGCCATTCAACATGGCAGAATGCTCATTCGAATCCTTCACATTAACTACAGAAATATTTTAGACTACATAAAGACGAAGTTTATCAACTAATACAATATTTTTATCAACTCTTAAAAAAAAGTAATCTTGAAAAGGTTTAGGAAGGAAAGTGAAAAAAATCTTAGAAATTCTACATACTTCAGCTCAAATAGCCACTTTGGGTACAACTGCGTGTAACTTTTCAGCAAGGATGCAATCTCCTTCTCATGCTTGGGCACAATTGTAGACATTGCAGACCTCAGAACCTGCAATGGGAGATTGTCGCATTCATCCACAAAGCTATAAGCTAATTCAGAACCATACTAGAAAAGAATAGAAAAAATGTGATCTTTTTCAGATAGGGAGAAGGGAAATGAACTTTAGAACCTGTTCATCGACGAGATCGAGATCGGAGAGCTTCTTCCTGCCGGCTTTCTTGGCAGAAGCAGAGCTGCCAATCTCTTTGGCCAAAAAGTAGTTTCTCGAGTGCGCCAACTCCTCATCCTCTTCCTCCTCCTCCTCTTCCCTGTGGTGCATTCCAGTATGACTCATCGTCTCTCCCTCCAATGCAATTGGGGCATTCAAAATTTATAGTAGCCTTATTTTCCTGTGCAGTTTTAAGGTGTTGTTAGGCGAAGAAAATTGAGCTCCAAATACTGCAACATGTTTAGCCCATCTAACTGTGTTCAGCAAGGAACAGATACCATTATTTTTCAACTACAATTAAAACCACATTATGATAATTTTAAAGATAAATGGCATGAATTAGCTCCTTACAATAACATTTTAGCATGTTTTGAAATTTTCAGTTTCATAGTCAGCTGGATGAAACTTATTTACTGTGTCAGAGGGAAGCTCAAAAGTATTGAATGAAACATAGAGACTTGTTAAACTCGTAAAACGGTCACTAGAACTGAAGGACCGAGAAAAACACGCTACACCAGATTCTACCAGAATTTTATTTAGGAATATATTGATATATATCAATTTATAAGAAAATATATAGACCTACTTTTTTAAGGTCAAAATATATAAACCTATAATATTAGGTTAGATGCACTCCCATTTGAATCTATAAGCACAAAATACAATATCTCATAACTCACATCCGGCGCAAAATTCTAAATTGACAATGTAATTGATGACAATAATATTTATTTAAATAGTCTTCTGCTTTAAAAGTGAAAACAATTAACATCAGTAAACTCATAATAATAACAATCGCAGTTTCTTAAAAAAACATTAATAATAAATAGTCAAACATTAAGAACATGAACAAAATAAAAAACAATAATTTACAGCCTAAAAGAATACAAAATAACGTATCACCGCAAAAAGAAAAAGAATCTGACAATTAGCCGTTGCTCCCCTGTAGGGATTCCTGCTTGTGAGCAGGGAGGAGAGACCCAGTTCGCGAAGAGACAGCGACCTTGATCGCGAGCAAGAAGGCACAAGAGATAACCTGTTAGAAGACCAACGAGAGCAGGGTGGCAGCGGGGGAAGCAGGTCAGCGCAGCAGAAGCAAATCAGCAATGGCGGCAGGAGCAGGTCAAGGCAGCAGCAGCATCAGGTGAGGGCAGCAGCGGCGGCAGTAGGGCAGCTACGAGAGGTGATGACGCAGGGCTTTTGTGATATGTTCGCGCAAATTGGGAGCATTCTGAATTTATAGCAGCCCTAAAATTTTCCCGCGCGATTTTAAGGTGTTGTTCGACGAAAGAGACTGGGCTCGTAAAGGCCCATACTGGAAAATGGAAGTCCAAATAGTCCAACACTTTTAGCCCGTCAAACTGAGCTCAGCCCAACTTATGATGACCATTTATTTCTTTTTCCAAATACAATTTACACCACATGATCATGATGATTTAAATAAAATTTAATGGGGTAAATTAGCTCCTCAAGAAAATATCTTAGCATATTTTAGTTTTTGAATTATTATAGTATGCAGGACGAAAGTTATTTATTATTTCATACGGAAGCTCACGAGTAATGTATGAAATGTAGAGAGGATGAATTAACTCATTTAATGAAATTTGAATTTGAGGTATCTTTGTTCACGAGAAAAAAGTTGTAAGGGTTGTATATATTAGGTATTGATAGTTAAGAGTTCATGCTTTTGTTGTCATGTCTTTTCACTGAGAAAAAGGGAAGGAATATTGAGAGTGATAACCTTTGAGAGTGATAACCTTTGATCATGTAATTGAACAATTAAATTTTCAGAAAGAATTGGAATTATAGTGACGCGACCCTTAGGATCATATATGAATCTCGACTTTTGATTCCTAGTGAGCACATTTTATCCTTTAGGTTTAAGGTATGTTTGATTCAACAAGAGAAGATAATTAAGGAGAAGAGAAAACAAGAAATTTATAATTTTGATTGAACAAATAAATTCTAATATATACACACAAACATATATATTATATATAGTTACAGAAAATTTAAATTATACTTTTTTCCTTGTTAAAAGAAAAATAAATCATAAAAAAATAATGGAGGACACGATTCTCTCAAGTTCCCTTCATTAAAAATATAATTAAATAAAATTAAATTATTAGCTTTATTTTTCTTTTTCCTTTTCTTTTTCCTTCCTTCATTTACGTTCTTCTCTTATATTAGACATTTTTACAATTGCAAAAAATATTTATTTTTAATAACAATACTTTTAAAATTATTCAGGGAGGAGGTTGGGATGGGATTGGTGAATGGCTGGCGAGGGAAGTTGACATTTCTCACAACGTATATATGTCATGTGCCGAAGTTGTTATTTGGCCTTATACAACTCCAACGCAAAAATATTAATTGGATAGATCCAAATTATCTCAATTTAAAGTTTAACACAAAAAAAAAGTTCTTTTTATCTTTTTTATTTATTTTATTATGTATATTATTATTCATTTAAATTTGTGATGCAATGTTCACATTGTTACACCTCGAATCTGATGTCAAGATGCCACAAGAAGGTATTGACACGTTTCACTCATTTAAATTCAAACTATAATGATCAATGATTAATACAATAAATTTATAAAAGAAATTATCATATGATTTTTATTACTACATAAATACTGTTAAGAATATAAATATAAAGATGTAGCTCTTTCAATCAGCTTAAATTTTTAGAATTGTTGGTAGCACATCTAATTTAATATAATATCAGAACTAAAGATAAACTAAAGTTTAAATTATACAACATCTAATTTAATATGATTTAAGCTTTGAGCTTTGAGCTAAATTAAAATTGTCAGCAACTCACACTTAAAAAAAAATGTTAAGAATATAAATATAAAGATGTTATTTATTTATGGACTTAATTTTTTAAAATTATTGATATCATATCTAATTTAATAGATACCTCTCTCTCACTCTCAATAAATTTGATTCGAATGTAATCCAGAGTAGAAATAAATACTCACCAAAAGGGTTCAAAAACATGTGCAGCCAAAATGGTCCCGAGCTCCCTTCAAATCGTACCGTCCAATGATCCCCTCGCCGTCGGGAAGCTGATCAGCCGGCATTGCCCTGGGCGTGCGACGGCGACCTCATGCGAGAGGGTGAAACGACGTCGGAGAGAAAGGAAAAGAAAAAAGATCACCCCTTTTTAATATATCACTGGGACACAGGTCAATGATCAAGCGGCCCGATCGAATTTTATTTATTTTTGTAATGCACCCAAACCCACACCCTGCCAGATGGCAAAATATGGACTCGAAGACGCTACGACGATGCAATCCTTTGACCAAATATTTGACTATGTTGACCAGTCAATAAAAATTTCATAAATGTGGAAGACTTTAATCAATTAACAATAATATCCAAATAAGTAAATGCGGAAGTCTGAACAATATAATTAGTGTCATAAATCTAATGACTCTAAGGATGACACTAAGACCCTGTCATGTGCATAACATCAGCATCATCACGAGCAAATCTGTAGTCACCAGCACCATCATCCACTGTAGAACTAGTACCTGTAGGATCATACAGGGAAAGCAGTATTCCATGAGCAATTACGCCCAGTGTGTAAGGCACAAGTAGATATAGAATCATAACGATAAACATGATGACAATAAACTCAATAATGATATAATCAATAGGCAGTGACATGATGAGTCAACAATGTAAATCAATAACTTCTAGACGATACAATTCGATAATATCACTTTGAGAATTATCCTAATGTGAGACAATATTAATTTGGATAATGATTAAAAGAAAGACCCAATCCGATACATTCTTTTATAATAAGACTATTCATGGAAGGACGATCCAATAAGCCCGAATGATAAGGGTCAATTTCCAAGAAACAATGGGATAGAGATCCGATAAATAAAAGGACAATGACAAGACTGGTCAACTTTAGTAATATAGAAACTCAATATTACTATGATAAATCAGATATGCCCATATGGTGCAAACCATAGGGTGGTTCATCAATTTCGATATAAGGTCCATTGACACTTCAATAATATAATACTCTTTGAAACAATAAGGCCAATCAGAAATGGATCAAAGGCCAGTTGAACAATAATTGAGATCAATCCGGTAAGGTCAAGTAATAAAGAATAAACTTTCAAGGGCCAATAAGAAGGATACAACTTTAATAAAATACTTTGAACGATATGATCCAACGATAAGGAACTATATTCCAAAGGTTAACAATGGTTTCACTTTACATCCGATCCGATAAGACCAATCAATATAATCAGTGTAGTCGATCCGGTAAGGCCAAACAATAAATAATAGACCTACAAAGGTCAACAATAATGATATAGCTTTGAGAACGATATGGCCAACAATAGAGAATTGTACTCCAAATGTCAAGAGTGCTTTAAATCTACATCCGGTCCGATCCGATCCGATAAGGCCAAATCAATAGGGAGAAACACTCCAAGGCCACAATATTCTTTCTTTCTTTAATCAATGAGAAGCACTTGAACAATGGAAACAATATGGAGCACTGGTATAATAGAGGGAATATGAAGTACTTGAATCAATGTTTCGATATAGGACTTTCGATACAATATGATTGATGGTAGAAGATATAAATCCTATATTTTGCACCTCCTCTATTATCTTTTCCCAAATCTGTGGGTGGCTCATTTTACAACACAGTCCTATTTTCACAGTAATAATCTAGGTGATATATAGGTGATTAAGTTAGACTTGTCCATATTAATATTTTCATGTGCCTTTGGGTTCATTCAATACAGAGCTCATAAAGCATAAAGCCAAACAGTACAGAGCTCATACGATACAGTAAAATTACGTACTCTGAGTTGCCATGATAAATAACGATAAGGGTCAACGGGGGTACCTGCCGTGACTAAGTAAAATGCCCATCAAGTGGGGAGGATGCTCGAGTATCCTCTTTGTTACAGGGAGGGGAGCACTCCAAGTAACAGGAGCAGAGTGGGGAAGCTGCAGCTAGGCCACTGGCCCCTAACGGTATAAAACGATAAACAACAGTAACTCCCAACAGTACACATGGCAACCATAATCTTGTCTTGTTACCCTTACGTGATATCTAGTATATATCCTTAACGTAGCATGAAAATATATAATATAAGTAGGGTACAACAGTGGAAAAGTTTCTGCAATCGATCTATTTTATATCGGTGAGAAAATAGGGTAAAGTGACTAGGTTAGTGAACATCACGGGCCGTGATATCTGTGTCACGGCCGTGACATAGAATGTCACGGGCCGTTACGGGATATCACGCCCCGTGAGAGATCAAGGTGGAGTTCTGGTGGCTAGAATAACGGGTCGTGATGTGTCTGTCACGGCCGTGACAACAAGTGTCACGGGCCGTGAAGATTCATCACGCCCCGTTAAACAGTAGTAATTCTCCAGTCACGGGTCGCGACTCGTGTCACGACCGTGAAGGGAAAATTGGCTATCTGCTGTGGTGGTTACGGGCCGTGACATTGCATCACGGGCCGTAAGTCACCCGTACGGACATCACGATCGTGAAGGTTCACGACCGCGATCCCGACGCGCGGTACGCATTCTGGTCACGGGCCGTGACGGGGTGTCACGACCGTGACCATATACGTTACGGGTCGTGACATGTGTCACGACCATGAAACCGGTCATCACGACCGCGATCTCGGTGTCACGGTCGGATGCCGAACGGTGCAAGGGTCTGGACGCTATCACACAGGTCGTGACATGGGCGTCACGACCGTGACAGTGTCGTTACGGGTCGTGACCATGGAGTCACGACCGTGACGTTGGCCATCACGACCGCAACTCTCATCACGGTCGGATGCCGAATGCAATCTCGGTCTGGACACATCATCACGGGTCGTGACATGGGTGTCACGACCGTGAGACGGTCATCACGGGTCGTGACATGGGTGTCACGACCGTGAACTTCAATATCACGGGCCGTTACATGTCATCACGGCCGTGACGATCCAGTAAAATCCGATTCGGTCAATTCAATTTCCGATCCGTTTATAACCAGATTAAAAACACGATTTTGAGTAAAGAAGGAGACATGGAATCTATGTTTTGAAGTCTTTATAAAACCCTAATTTAACATAGAATCAAGAGTATGATCAAATGACTAGGGAAAAACGATAATCATGAAAGTATTCAGAGGGTTATGAAAAATCTGGAGAACCCTGGAATATGATCAACAATATGAAATTAATATTCAGAGGATTAGGAATCCCTAGAACATGATCAACAATATGAAATAACTATTCAGAGGATTATGAATCATCTTTAAAACTCTAGGAAAATGATCAACTATATGAAATCTTGATCTACAAGTGATCCGCCAGAATACACACCTTAAGGCCTAAGCTTCGGTGTTAATTCCTTCACGCGTTCTCGGTGTTCCTCTGCAGCGGTTCCTCTCCTACAACTTCCCCAAGTTAGGAGATGATCAATCATAGCAGAAGATAGATTTTTCAGCCTTACCTTGAGACTTTTGGGTAAGGGGCAGAGGGAGAAGAAGAAAGCTAGGGCCGGCTTTAGAAAAGAGAATAATATTTTCTGAGGGCATGAATTTATAGTTTAGGAATTCAGGTCTTTGATCAAATCTGAATTTGTTTCAGATTCAAAGATCAATTTCGAAATTCAAATATTATTTCCTTCTTGATAGATAAGGAAACATCTTTTTGGGGAAATAAAAATATGAGGAGATAACTTTGTGAGGAGATAAAAATCTGAGGAGATAAAATCTTTAATCTTCTAATTATGGAAATATATTTGGAGGAAATAAATCTAAGGAGATTAAACTTATGAGAGGATAAAATTTGAGTTAGGTTTGGAGATAAATTGGGGATGAAATCTGGGTAGTTATATTTTTTTATATTGATTATTCCTGCCCCGCAAAAGTTAAATTTGACCAATTAATTTAGGAAAAATACAATGCCTTGCCGTTGGGCCTTTTCAGGCTATTGGCTTGAGTTTACAGGCACGGATGAAAAAATGATTGTACCCGATTCTATAAGGTACCATTGATGATGAAATTCAAAATCAAATCTTGATCTCTACCTTGTGATTGAGTCTCATAATTGAATCAGTCAGCGTTGAAAATCACTAAGATAGTACTTTTGCTTGATAGATGAAATTAATTAGAGAATAATTGGTGAAGTTAAAAGATGAAATATCACAAGTAACATTATAATTACCTTAAATATTTCGGTCGATCATACGCATGCAAGACCAAGTTATAAACTATCAAAAGATACCCTGGATTAGAAAATAAGGCCTTAAAGATCTCGGGAAAATATATGTGAAACAAATGGTCTTTTACCAGTGTATAAAAATGATACTTTGAATCCTTTCTTATTGTGCTTACATAAATATGTGATGAAAGTTGTCCTTTTGAATGTTTTCTTTTATTCGCTCGAGATCCCACGAGTCTAATATTGGTAGCCTGTAATATATGTTCAGATAAAGACAAAACAGAAAATAAAAATAGAAAATAAAAAAGAAAAAAAGTAAGTGGTGCTTTAGACATGTGTTAACACCTGTTGGATCCCCAAATTCATTCACTCTCACTCTCCATCAAGTATATAAGTTTAAGTGTCAAATTTTTATCTCTTTCCCTTTCTCATTTCTCTTTGAGAATATTGAAAACTCAATCTCAATGCCCAAATCCGAAAATTAAAGTGTTGTTCATGCAATTACAACAGCAAATTAGCAAAGGAAAGAGGGATTTCGGATGCAAGGAGCAAGAGAGAAGGGATTGAAGAGTGAAGAAAGGGAAAGGGAGAAGCTCTAAGGAAAAAATGAAAGAAATTAGGGCTCAAAGGTATGTAGAGGGATCCTCACATTGACCTTGTGTCAATGTGATTTTATGACTGTTCAAGCATGATAATAGTATGATTTATAATTGAAAGTATGAAGATGCAACTTAGGACAACAAAGTATTATGTTTAGATAAAGCCTTAAAATATGTTTTAGCTTTTGAAATTATGAATTTCATATGCTACAGTTAAATAATATTATGATGGTCATTAGATGATCAAATGTATGATCATACTATTGTGTTGAACTCCAATTGAAGAATGTATTAAACGATATTGACAACTTATAAAAACTCTAGATACACAATCTATTATGTATTTTACAAAATGATCATAATATGACTTAGAATAGATTGATAGTGCTTGAGTATTTTTAGAATATCTCTCAGAATACAATTCAGAATAAGATGAAATCAGTTCCTATAGAAACTAGACTTCGATACCTATATTTTGATATATCATACGTAATTTTTGGATAACAATAGCCTGACCAAAATGACCTAAAAAATAAAACTATCAAAGAGAGGCAGGTTCAACCGACCTAGCATAGATTCAACCGACCTGGGACAGGTTCAACCGACTTGAATGTTAGGTTCAACCGACCTAACCTCAGAATTGATAAAATATTACTATTTTTTAATTAAGTCTATTGATTGATAACCTAAATCACGTATTGCATGTTAAGTTGTAATAGGTTAAAATGTTAATGTATTGATGTATGATTGTATGAAATGAATATGTTGGAGTTTATGCATTAGGCGCCTGTCGGGATGGAGGATAGATGTCCTCGCCTTTATGACCGAGACGTGGGGTATGGTGGATTGTTTCGCGCAGAGTCCATAGGAGCAAGTGCATCCCTGGTTTCACTAATCATTTATGACCGATCAAGGTTACCCCAATTCTCCAATACACGTAAAGACTCATGATAAATGATTGAAATAAATCTAGGATTGTCATTTGATGATTGATGGATAAATGATTCAATGAACCACATGGATATGAAAGGATCAAGGATCCTTATGGCTATGAAATGAGCAAGGCTCAATGGAGATGACTTCATATGAGGACGGATATATGGGGACGGCTTAAGGAAGTCACAAGGTGAACTTTCGGTTATCAAATGACAACAAATAAGATAAAGGTCTAGCATAAACACATATGTTATTGATATGAATATTAGGAAGCCTAATGTATGAAGTGTTCATGTTAAATATGATTATGATTATGAAAATAACTAAAGTCAAAGATATAACGATATTTTTATTGTTGGATCATGGATCCTATATGTTTTATGATTATTGATTCATAAAAGTTATGTTAATTTATGATTATGCTAAATATGCATATATAAAGAATTTTATTGCTAATGTTTATGACTCTACATATTGGGCGAAAGCTTAAAGGATTATGTCCTCTGTATTGGATCCTGCAGGTGCAATTAGACCGGATTAGTTATGATGGTGGCGCTGCTCATGATCAAGAAAGTTGCACATGACATATGCTAATTATCAAGTCTAATCTCATGTATGGTCAATTAGTAGACATATTTTTTATTTTTCATGTATCGAGTCTTATATGTCGAGCTATGTAGCTCAAAACTATATTTAAGTTAAGAGTTTTTGACGTAACTTAATATGTTTAAGTTAACATTATATTTTATTATTATCACATATTAGTTTATATAAATTGTTTCCGCTATTTTAATAATGATTTTTATGAATTTCCGCTGTTTATGATGTATGTGTCCTTGTGGCACCTCGTGAACTCTCTTGATACGTGTCGGATATTGATTCGTGCACGTATGAGACGCGTTCACATGGCGTTACATAGCCCCTCACAAATTTAAAGTTGCTGTAAAAAATAAAATGTTATTCCTTCGACACAATCTTATTAATTAATTATGTCAATTAAATATAATTACCATTTCAATGTTTGTACTCTCATTGGGATCTCACGAGAATGCAAGTACTTATCTTTCTTCGGTACAACGGGAATATGCGAATTCTACTGTCTATAATTTTATTCCCTCCTCATCTTACATCACTGATCCTGTCCACTTCTCAAAAGAATGTTCACTGTTCATCTCGGGATCCATCGTCAGAAGGGATCTTTCCAAAGCCTTAAAAAGCTGCTCTCAGAACTCAGAAGTCTATGCACCCACTCACTCACCCACATTTTGTAGCACTTCTGCTCCTTCCCCCCCATCCCCACGTTTTCCCCCCCTTCCCAACAGCATAAACAAAATATTCTTCGACTTCCCAAAGCTCCCCCGTCTTCACCACCTCCAGCTGATATGATTCCAGCCACCTTTCTCAGGTACCTCTTTTATAATATCCTTTCACTCGCCTTCCATTTGTGCACTTCTCCATCTGAAATGGCAGGACTTCTTGGTGCACAAAAGAGATCAAAAGATCCACCCCATGCATTCGTTTCATCCTTCTTTTTTCCAACACAAATCCTAATAATCTTCATGTTATAGGGACCATATGCTTTGCATAGCTGCATATAGCACACAGCAAAAGAAACAACAGTAACAAACGACGACTACGACAACAAAGCATATTACATCTTACAGCAGAATTAATTAGTACTAATTACCTTTCACATCTCATGCATGCCAATATATATATATACACTTGTTTCAGGCCTTGCAAAATGCACATGTACTGTTCAGTTCATGATATAACAGACGTTTTAGTTAATTAATTAATGTGCCTGATAACTAAAGCAGACGCCAGAAAAGTTGACTTCAGCATTAAAGAAATATAGTTGAAGTATTAAAACGTTAACGAAAGCATGACGGGTTAACTAATAAAACAATATTGGAATCATTAGTACATGGTTGAAAGCACAATTAGAACTGTAATCACACTTATTATTTAAGCAATCCCTTGGACCTGGCAAGAAGCTGCAGCTTGCATGCCTCAAAGCAGATAACATTCCTTTCTTTCGAAGGCTCCACATGCAAACTTCCACCCCTGATCAGCAATTAATATTACCAGTTGCCTCACACAACATGTGCACCAGATCCAAAGCAATCTCCATGCATGCAAGGCGTATGTAACCTAATCCCAATGCCCTAATTTTTAAACTTAGAAGTTGGAAACTGAGATCAGACGCAATCACGAAGCAGGAATAGGGAAAAGAAAAAAAATTTACAGAAGCGCATCAGCATGAATCCTAAGGCACGCCACCTGTTGTGACATGATGCCATGCACAAGAACGTTAGTGCGCGAAATGATGCATCAAGGTCATGGCATTGGCATGCAGATCATGCATAATTATTCACAAAATTAGGACAAATTAACTAAAAAAAATAGCATTGATGTGGTGAGCGAAGCTTTCTGTTCTTAGAAAGAAGGCGAGATGTTTGCCTACTGAACTGTACATGAAGTGGAACGAGGGGGTAAATTTAAGTTACCAAAAGGGGAAACTTTTTTTAAAATTGGATCTTTTCTTTTTTTTTTGTCCTCCACAAATTGTTGAACTCATCGGGCGAACGGGACCCACTCGTAACGGCCGGCGACCAACGGCACGTCGTTGATGACGTCGTAGTTATACCTGCGACGGACGGCTCAGATTAGCGCAACCCACACCGGAGCGCGGTAAATTGCACCGGAGAAACATCTAGAACACGTTTAAGCTAAAAAAGCGCGGTGGACGTGAATTAATAGAGGATGATGGAGTCGGCTTACTTGTCGGCGAATCGCCGGCGTTCGTCCTTCTCGGCGGCCGCGAAGAACTCCTCGATCTCAGCCTCCGACGGCATCGTCGGCGTCGCCGCCGCCGACGTCGATCTCCTGGCCGGCTCCAACACCACCGTCGATTCCAGGTCGCTCGCGTCTTCTCTCGTCTCCATTCTGCCGAAAGAAGTTGAAGAAAGGGAAATTAAATGCCTGAAAAATCTCTGAAAAAAAAATAACGACGAGGAAGCAAAGTTACCTTTCTCCTCTATTCGAGTCGGAACACGTTGCGGTGTCTAATTCTTCGGCAAGCTACGAAGAGAGAAAGAGTAGCGGAAATGGTAAGAAATTTGGAACATTAAGAAGCGAATTCGAAGGAGAATTCCGCTAGCTCACCTCCCTAAGGCCGGACGCCGGCAAAGGAGCCACGTCCAAGGAGGCGCTGCTGGAGCACCGCGAGATCCGACCAATCTCGGAGTCCGAACTCCTCGGCCCGCCGGTGCTCGCCGCGGATCTCGTCGCCGGAGACCTCAGGAACACGCTCCGGCTACGCAACTCAAGGTACGAGGCTCCGAGATCCGACGAAACCGCCGCGACCGCCTTTCGCCTCTTCGAGCTTCGTCCGGCCGACGCCTTGATGGAGCTCCTCGTCGTCGACGAAGCAGCGCCGGCGAGCGCCAGCGCCCTCGCCCGCGTCCGCACTCCTGCCGCCTGCGCCGTCTCCACTGCCGCGATTTCCCCGCTCCCTTTGCACTTGCGCAGATACTTACCCATTTGTGACCACTTTCCTCTTCGCTGTTTTTTTTTGCTTCCTTCTCTTTGTTTCTTTCTCCAATGAGAGTTTAAAAAGAGTAGAGCGAGGGAGGGGCAGATGCGGGCGGTGACCAGATCCCGCAGTGGCGCCTTCACCGTTAACGTTAACGGGAACGTCCCTGTCCGACGCATGGATCTGATGTTTGCTGTTATGGTTTACGGAGGTCTTGCGAGCGAACCCTTATCGGACACGTCGGAATCAGTAACACCAGCATGACGCGACAAATATCTTCATTTTTTTAATTTGAAAACTCTAATTTTTATAAGTTAATTAATTAATTAATAATAATAATAATAATAATAATAATAATAATAATAATAATAATAATAATAATAATAATAAATGTTATATTTAGTGGATGTGTCATTAAATCAATCAATACGTGAGAAAAGGGACTAAATTAAGTCAAAGGCTTTTTTTACCTGTCTACTTTAAAAAAACACGATACTGTTCAAATATATTTATATTTTTTATTAAAATTAGTTTTTTGTTTCATATGTAGGGTTATGAGTGGATTGGTTATTTAATTTTAAAAAATTACCCGCCTTTTTTCTTGAACTAGTACAAAATTATTGATATTTTAAATTACCTTTAGAGAGCATAAGTTTTTATTAATTTTATATTTATGATAACATTATTGAATATTTTTTCATTCCGACGTGAATCATGTTTTAACTTTAATATCGTAACTTATATAAATATATTTAACATATAATTGCATAAATTTGATATTATTTAAATAATGTTATTTGTGTTATTGGATATTCAAAAAATAAAATAATGGATTTTATATTGCTAATATGTAATATTGTATTAGACTCCTCAAATGATGATCTTTTTATATTTAATAATTATATATAGTTTTTTTCGAATGATTGTAGAACTTCTCGGATGATATTTTTTTATTTTTAAAACCGAATATATTTTTTAGAATGTGAAAAAAAAATAAATATGAAATGGAGTCTTCCATCATTTTTTTATATTTTATATTCTTTTACCCTTTGCTACTTCTTTCCGTATAAAAACAATAACGTTCCGTAACGGGTAATTAACGCCGTTAACCGGATGGTTTAGTTACTTCCAGGCCCGTATGGTTTGCAGCGAACGGCGTAATTGTCGTTTGAAGCTGCTACAAGCCGATCTGCCCCCAGTAGATTTCTTAATTACAATATTACCACGCCATGAGAAAGGAAAACTTAATACAATATATATTTCAAAAACTACCGGTTCCACTACACCATCAGTGCGGGCAAACGAATCATCGCCGTCGGATCAGAATCGAACGATCAAAAGGGCACCATGCGGTCGGAGGGACATGTTGCAACTGCCAGGTGTACGACGCGTTAAGAGAGCAATTAATAGGCCTGGCGACGTGATTCCGATGCGCGCTCGGATCAGGGCCATACACGTGTGCGTGCGGAGGAGCCAACGGCGCCGGAAGGGAATAATTACGGACACTGTGCAAGTTTCGGAGGGGTGACGTCGTAGTAATCATGTCGACGAATCTTCTCTTTTGTTCGATCGATAAAAAATTGTGAAACCGATAAAAACGATTGGTTAAACCGGACGGGGACCACGAGTTGCAGTAGTGGAGAGAGAAAGTGCGAGAGAATTTGAGAGAGAGAAAGAGAAAGAGAGCATGCAGGTGGTCACAGTGGAGAGAGAGAGAGAGAGAGAGAGAGAGAGAGAGAGAGAGAGAGAGAGGTATGATCCGGGATGATGAAGGCAAAACCGTACTTTTATTGGCTTGACATATGAGACAGCGAGGAGTGGCTAATGATTGGAGGACGAATGGGTCCCTTTTTGCATCGTCTTCTTACTCGCAGAGCCGAAATGTGTAATAAAAAAAAAGAGTTGATAGGTAAATGGTGTATATGATCCAATTTGAATAGAAGAGATTCTATTTGTGAAATCTGTGTATATTTTATTAAAATTACAAATATAAAAATATTATTTTCATTATTTGTTTCTTTAAGAATGTTGTTGATTTTAATTTTTAATTTCGGAAAATATTTTATATTAAAAAGTAATTTTTTTCAAGTGATGAATTATGTTAGATTCAAAGTTGTCAAATATAAATGTATTATTTAGTATTTGTTTTTAAAAAAATAAATGGTAGCTTATCTTTTTAAATTTTTTTTCTCTTTTTGAGTTCCTTACTAGACTATTAGTATCCGACTAATCTGTGTTGTCTCGAGTAAACACATAACTATAATAAGTGAGACTCCCAATATGCATCTAGGATCAAACTCAAAATCTCCTTTGAGCGAAGGAGAGGAGCTCTTTACTATTCTACCATCATTTGATAATTTTTTTCCCTCTTTGCATCATGTTTTTGTTAGTATTTATTCAAATCGCTGAAACATTTGGGCGAAGAATATTTCATCCAATTTCTTGCTACTTCCATATGCATGTTATGACTTGCTACGAGCACAAGGATTCTATGGGGCGCATGCAAGCACTGAAATCTAAATGATTTCAACCTTCAAAGATCTGAATGCAAAGATGACGCATTCTGTGGATGAACGCTTCCATGCAACTCGGACGTTCTTTGTGAGTTGCAGAGCTGAAAATTATGAACTTTGAAGCTAAGTAAGAACAAGGACATGCAGCACATAGAGTACTGGTCACTCGAGGTCCATTTTGGCAGTCCAATCTACAGCAACCTTCGTGCCCCGCCACCTTAACTTGCCTAGAAAATGGTGGACCCGATGCCTATCCCAAGTAGGCAATAGATTGATAGAGGACGCACCAATGCAGGATCAGTACATACCAATTAAGCTCTTAAATTGATCAGGGATATGATGGTGGACCTGATCACCACCCTTTGCTGGCTGGAATCTTTACTCATGCATGCAGGAAGACGACGCGCCGAGGTGTGTTCCCTTCTGCTGCTGCGTGTGTACTCTACTGTTACAGAGAGAGAGAGAGAGAGAGAGAGAGAGAGAGAGAGAGAGAGAGAGAGAGAGAGAGCACATGGATGCAAGTGTGTCAAGGGGCACAGAAACCTTGGAGGCTATCATTTTTTCACTGGGATTCGGAGGCAGAGTTATTGCCGTCTGTGTATCCCAGAGGTTTACAGTACCTTTTCTTCTGAAACCTTCATGCACAGCAGAGCTGGTAGTTAAATCAGAATTCGGCACGGGGAGGAGGAGGAGGAGGAGCAAGGACCACCAAATGCCAAATATTGCATCCTGCACTTACTGTCCTGAGCTCAGAGAAAGCAACTTCTTTCTACCTTCCTTCTCTTAACTCTCTCTCTCTCTCTCTCTCTCTCTCTCTCTCTCCATTTCTCTCTTTGTTCAGTCGGAGAGCTACCTAGTGGCTTCCTTTTGCTGCCCCTTTTGTCTCCTAGATAGCAGTATCGCAACTTAACTGCAGGACCATTGGGCAGATCGATGCTACAGCTTAATGGAAGTGTGTGGGTGTGGAAAGCTAGCAGCTAGCAGCTACCTTGAGACTGACCACACTGCAGAGTGGGGAGCTAAAATCTAAAGATCCCATGATCAAGTCATCAAATATGAAGACGTGATCCAGACAGACTGTGATCTGCCAGTTATCAGAAGGAAAAAAAAAAAACTGAGGCCCTTGCCTTTGATATAAATATCCATGCATGCATGCATTGAGTACTCAAGGATACAGTTTTTGGACGTGGAGTTTTGATATGCAGCTTTAGCAACATCGTGCTAGTGGAAGTAGGTCGTTATTTTATGTCTTCTTTTCTGTAAATTTACATGCTTTTGTTTTACTTCCTCAGCTGCTCATGAGGCAAAAAATGTGAGTGCCTTTGTTCTTACTAGACATTTGGCAAAAGTGGCCATTATCTTATCCTGTGGTGCACCAAGGAGGCTTTGTTGTCACCTTCTGAGCCTTATCTTTCCTTGTAAAGTTCCTAAAAATGTTTTTTCTTTCCCATTTTTTCTGGGTATACTCGACCAGACATCATGGTGAAGGAAAAATGTGAAGGCCGAAGGTGGTGGACTCATGCATGTATGTCTGTGGTAATAAATAGCATGCAGGAGAGGGCAAGGGGTGGATGAAAAGGGAGCCAAGGAATCTAAAGCTTTTGGAGAGAGAAAGTGAGGGCAGGCCAGGGGACCATGATGAGTCCTTTCATGTCCATGAGGAACCCATGCCCTAAGAGCCCCTCCACACCCCCCCTACTGGCCGGCTAGTGCCAACGTGGTCCTCCTCAGTGACAAAGAATGAGCACCTATGAAACACTGATCAGAGTGCCCCTTCTCTGCTCAAATTTTCTTTTGCTGCAAATTGCATGACTGCTCTTCTGCAAATGTGTGGGTACTGGACGAACAGGGCAGGTACCCAGCTACCAATAATGTGAAGTGGGCAGTAGTAACTACTAACTAATATTCCTGGCATCTAAATTAAGGACAGGAAGATGCGTTTGGTGGCTTCGTGACTTGCAGATCAGAGCATCCAAAGGCCCCCCGGACTCCTGTTTTTGTTCTTTCCTCTTCTAATTTCTATTGCATTAACTTTTGTACCTGTAAAGGCCACCATGGCCGAAGTAATCACACAACCATACAAAACTGATGCCCAGTTGCTCACACTAGCTAGTTTTTTTTTTCATTGCTTCTTCAGCAAAGATAGCCGTGACATAAAGATACCTTTTTGCTCCTGCAATAAATGACTTTGATCAAAACTTCACTCGATCATTTACAGCACTTTGTTAAATTGTTACATATGTTAGCTGCAGAGCTGAAACTTGCAGAAATATAATCTCTGTTATTCTGTTCAGAGACATGCCGAAGTGCGAAGTGCGATATTTGGACCATCGTGTTTGGCTGTCTGAAACTATTGGTTGAGTCGAGATCTTTAATTCAAGTTTTTAGGAAACTTTAATTGAGAGTTTCATTGGTACATTAAATTAGTCGGACTCAATACTGTTCAATGTATTACCGACTTATGGGTTAAAAATCAACACTGCTTCTCGAATATTAAAGTGAAAAGTACTCCATCGATATTTAAGAGTTATTAACATCCGACTAATTCGATATTCGGACGATCGCTGCAAAAGTAAATCTTGATCAAATTAATAATTTTAAACTCGAACTCGGACTACTAACTCTCGATTCTATATACTCGTTAATTATTTATGTCAATCAACTTGAGTATAAATCCAACTTTTTGAAAATTCAAACATGGGCAATTTAGCGGGATATATATATATATATATATATATATATATATATATATA
>LTAE01000138.1:0-52512 GCA_001647135.1 Pontederia paniculata | reverse complement strand
AACTCTTATATATATATATATATATATATATATATATATATATATATTCAATAATGATCATGTGTTTATCTTCAGAATATAATATAACACTACTAATTGGAAGTTGATATAACATTATGTATATTTTCGGATGCCTTCAAAATTATTAATATTTGATTAATTAAATTTGAATTAGTCGAAAATTAAATTTGGGCTTAGACAATGTTAGTAATAATAATAAGGTTAAAGAAAAAAAAAAGTGTTAAGGTCTGGACGACAAGGCAGCGCCGTATGTTGCGCCGTTTCACTCCCCTTCCGTGTCGCCGTTGCAACCCAAAATAGAGATTTTTTTGTTTGCCTTTGTAATTTTTCCCACTTCTCTCCATCGTGTCGTGTTCATCTCGATCTCTCTACAGCTCGCGACCGAAGAATGCGATGGACTCGACGCCCGTGAACTGGGAAGCTCTCGACGCCCTCGTCATCGATTTCGCCAAGTCCGAGCACCTCATCGAGGACTCGCCTCCTTCCTCGCCCCGGAACTCCCCTCCGATGTCCCCATCGCCCTCCGCATCCTCCTCCTTGTACAGATCACGCCTGGTCATCCGCCAGGTCCGTCGGGCCATCGAGGAGGGAGATATCGATGCCGCCTTCGATCGGCTCCGCGCCCACGCCCCCGCAGTGCTCGATGATCACCGGATCCTCTTTCAGCTGCACAAGCAGGTGAATTTGGGAGCCTCTCTTGTTAATTTTTCGTTGTTTGTTGTGACAATTATCTTGTATTGATGCCACTCCTGTTTCTGGGATCCGAATGGTCGGTTAATTGGCGGTAAAAATTGTATCTTGATAGAAATTTATTGAGCAATTGCGAAAGGGAACCGAGAAAGATCGTGATTCTGCAATCACATGCCTTCGCGTGGCACTCGCTCCTTGCGCCCTCGACGCCTACCCGGTAATCACTGTTCTTTTGTTGCTAGAAGGGAATGCGCCAACAAGCGTTGTGTTGGATATATTAGGGTTTGAATTTATCTTTCCATAACATTCGTGTTTTACAATGTCTACTTGTTCTGAAGGAAGCTTATCAAGAGTTCAAACATGTTCTCTTAGCGTTGGTTTTTGATGATAAGGATCAAAGCTCTCCCGTGGCAAATGAGGTAATGAAAATTGAATGAGCCACACACTTAGCGTGGTGTATGTTGATACTGCCGGTGCTTCATAGTTATGATTGATATTCATGTTGTTCAACACGGTAAAGATAATGAAAGAAGCTTAGATTGCCTTTGTATCCACCTTAACTGTCACTTACAATTAGGAGTGTTCACGGATCGGGTTTGACCCAACCCTGTTAAGAATATAAATATAAAGACGTTGTTCTTCCTATCGGCTTAAGTTTTTACTTTTTAGGATTGTTGGTAGCACATCTAATTTAACATGGTATCAGAGCCAGAGGTCCTGAGTTCAAATCTCGATGTTGCTCGTATTAAAAAAATAATTTGCTCCCTTAATTGTCCACGTGTTGGGCTTTGGGCTAGACCAAAGTTGTCAGCCGCCCACACGTGAGGGGGAGTGTTAAGAATATAAATGTAAAGATGTTGCTCTTCCTATCGGGTTAAGCTTTTAGGATTGTTGTTAGCACATCTAATTTAACAAACCCGATCTCAAACCCGACCCAACCTGATTAATTTTGATCGGGTTGGGTTGGGTCGGGTTAATGACAAATTGGCCATCGAATCCGATCCAACCCGATCTTCATTGGGTCGGGTTGGATCGGGTCGGGTCATCGGTTTATCCAATTGAATTTTTTCATTTTTTTATTTTTTTATAATATTTAATATTAATTATATTTTTAGAAAAGAAATAAACATAAATTTTCAAGGATTGTAATACTTTTTCAAGGATATAAAGTACAAATTTTAATATATTTTAATTTTAAAGTAATATAAAATACTTATCAATAGGAAATATATTCAAATTTAATAAAAAATATATAAAAGTTCGGGTCATCGGGTTGGGTCGGTTGATCGGACTTGAAAAATCGAAATTCGTACCCGATCCGTTGATGATCGGGTTATGATCGGATCGGTTCGGGTTCGACCCAATCAACAATCCCGATCCGATCCAATTGAGATTGGATTGGTTCGGATCGTCGGGTTCATTGGGTCGATCCGACCTGGTGAACACCAGTTACAATGAAGATACAAACCATAAAAGTAAAACCAATGAAGAATTTGTGGTGGTGGTATTTGCTTTCTTGTTACTAAAGTTTTTGAGTTTGTAAATATTGTACACCTCTTTTGAAGCTGAAAAGATTCAATACTCTTTTTGCCTTTTGTATTCTGCTCTCATATTTAGTGCAATCTTCATGTTCTTTTGTTTAGTTTGTTTCTGTTTAGCTTTGATATCTATTGCTGCATGGTTATGAGTTATGACAGTCATGTTTCAAAATCTAGACCCTGCATTGAATTTATGGGTATGCATTCTGAATCATTATCTCGACCTCAAAATGTTGTTGAAATTATTTCCATCCTAATCTTTAAACTAATGCTAAGATCTTTTTACTGAATTTTGGCACGTGTGTTTCATGATAACTTCAACAAATGGCTCGCCAGTTTATTTGTTAACATTTTCGCAATATACTTTTATGTACCCTTTTATTGGTTTTACTTAGGAACTTTGCCTTTTCATGGTAGTAATTGATTCGTTATCCTTGTAGTGGTCTGAAAATAGGAGACTTGAGCTTGCTGGATTATTATCTACGATTTTAAGAGCTCATTTACAGGCCTACGACCCTATTTTCTCAATGACCTTGAGATACTTAGTAAGGTACATCTGTTTCTTTAGCTTTAATTAAAGTTTCTTGTGTACTCGTGAAGCTCTTTCTGCTGTAGGAGCTCTTACTGAATGTTTCCTGCCACATTATGCAGCATCTATAAAGTTTATTGCTGTCGTCAAGGTGTCACATCCCCCATATCAGATATGATAGAGAAGCTGCTGTTTGAGGATAGGGATCCTCCAGCAACCCCACATGAGAGCTTATATGAGGCACCACCTTTTGATGAAGTGAGTTTTAATTGATGGACATGCATTTTCTTTATACTAATGGTTTAGAGAGGTTTCATCTTGAAGCTTAATTTTTCAGGTTGATGTCCAAGCTCTTGCACATGCTGTCGAGCTGACCAGACAAAGCGCAGTTGATAGCTTGAGATGTTCTAAAGGTGATCTATTTCAGTCATTTCAGGTACTCAATCAAGAATCATTCTTTTATCTGTCTCCCAAACTGTATCAAATATCAGAGTCGTCTGTTGTTACTGGTTTGAATTTATTCCGAGATTCCTTAATGCAAGTGTGAATTGCAGTATCAAGCTTGTTATTTAGTTCACATCTCATATTGAGTTTACTTCAATGTCAAGTATAATGGCGTTACAAGCTTGTTATTGGGTTCATATGTCATATGAAATAACTTTTTATGAGGATGACATTTGGCCAACTAAGAAGCTGTTTGATATTGAGTAACTACTACTGAAAGAAAATAAATCAATAGTAAGTTAACCACGACATGCCTTTGATTATACAGTTGAAGACTACAATTTGTTATGCAAAAATAGGTACAGCTATTTATATGAGAATAAACTTCTCCGCCTATCATCAAATGGCAAGATCATGTTTTTCTTGTTCGATTAATTTTCCGGTCAATGAACTTTGTGGAATCTCTAGGTTCATCTATTGTTTCTTAGTGTTCTTTGCGTCTGTGCATCATATTCCCTATATATTATACCGAATTTTCTGTATGCATCAAAGCTTCTTGTCTGACACACAGCTACAAATATGTCAATGATCATTGATTCAGATTGCTGGATCACTTATTCTAAGATCATAGATTCTATTTTTCGAAAGGAATTGGTCCATATGGAGTTAGTTATAGAATGCAATTAATTGCTCAACAAGTCTGCCAAAGATGCATAGATTATATTTCATTCATATTGTAGAGAACACAAAGGAATAAATTCTTCGAATGCCAAGATCAATATGTGTTTGTAGATATTTGTATTTTAGTGTAAAGGGGCAAAATTCACAGAATACTAGTAACGACAATATCTTCGTGTGAAGTTTTAGAGTGGCAATTTTGTTGTCCCTGCTTGATCTGCCACCTGTCTCCATTTTTGCTCTCATTAGTCTTTATTTCTTTAGATGCGCCAGTAAGGAGGGTAGAGCAAACAATCTGGAGTCCGATTAAAAGAGGGAGAGGGAGACCAAAGCGAACACTTGAAGAGCTAATAGAACGAGATCTATTAACGAATAATATACCAAAAAATTTGGTTACTGATAGAGCGCAATGGCGTCGTATGATCCATGTAGCCGACCCCACCTAGTGGGATAAGGCTTTGTTGTTGTAGTCTTTATTTCTCTTATTTTTGAAAGATAAAAAAAGAGAAATAAAGACTAATGAGAGCAAAAATGGAGACAGGTGTCCACTTCTACTCTATAGAATGTATAGAATTTCTGAATCTGTATTTGTAAGCCTTCCACGTTTACTCTATGTAAATAATTTCTAAACCTGTAATTGCTATATAGTACAACTCGATAGCTAATTTTTTACATTTAGCATCATCTTGTTTTCGTAAAATAGATGTATCATATAGAATGTATGATGAACTTTCCCGAAAAAGGAAAAAAAAATGTATGATAAACTTTATGTGAGGGATGAGCCTTTTTCCATTCAGTGTTTGAAAAGTCTCTTTTTTTTGTAGAATAGATGTATCATATAGAATGTATGATGAACTATCCTGCAAAAACAAAAGAAAAATGTATGATAAACTTTATGTGAGGGATGAGCCTTTTTCCATGCATTATGTCTGAAAAGTCTTTGTTCACATGATTCGCTCCTGTTAATGGTATATAGTTGGATGCTATATTGATTGGGTTTTAATCTGTATGATGAATTAGCATTTTCATTGTTGTTTTAATTTTGCTGCTGAGGAAGTTGCATCATTCCTTTTGTTTGGAAATTCTTTCAGAATGAACTTTGTCGAATGAAACTGGATCTCTCAATGGTTGACAAGCTTGTACATGAGTACTGTGTATACAGGGGGATTGTTGATGCTCTTCCCAATTCTTCACCAGGTATAGGAGTCAGAAGCTAACCTAAGCACTGTATTTAAATTGTTGTCCCCTTATCATATTCTAATCCAAGTGCAGACCTTGCACGTGATTCACCCATGGATTATTCTGTAAATCTGGAATCTCCAAGTAGTAGAATTTCCGATGGTGAAGTTTCTGTGAACAACAGTGATACCGGTGTTTCTGAACCTTATCCTGAGACTGGAAGTTTGCAGGAAATCAACAATGAAAGCAGGTCTACATGTGAAATGAATAATATTCATGATGAAGATTGTAGTACCAGTGATTTTAAGCATCAGGAGAACAATTGCAGAGGGTTAAGGAGAAGTAGGAATTATTCTACTGGGCAAAGGACGCGAAAGAGATGGAGAGGACGTGCTCACAATCTAGAATATAA
Organism: Pontederia paniculata; assembly: GCA_001647135.1. Taxonomy (NCBI): domain Eukaryota; kingdom Viridiplantae; phylum Streptophyta; class Magnoliopsida; order Commelinales; family Pontederiaceae; genus Pontederia; species Pontederia paniculata. Next base: position 47,021 of record LTAE01000138.1, on the reverse strand, counting down.
CCCTCATGCTCTTGTGGAGATGCCTAGACAAAAGGTCTTGTCTCACACGATGGACAACTCCAAAGACTCAATAGTTGAAGAGCTAGTAAGGGTTCATAGTTCCAGGAATCCTTCGTGTTTATGGACTAGTTTATTACTAACAATACATATTTTCATTCTAGGACTCAAAAAACCTTTCTTGTTCCGAGAAATGGAAAAGCTCAGAGGACCAAAAGTATGAGGTAATCTTGGAACTAAGGGAGTTGGCTTATAAGGGAATGGTTTCAAAAGTTGTCGAGGAAATAAATGGCATAGATCCAGACTTCTTCCCTCAAAATCCTGGTCTACTGTTTCAGCTGAAACAGGTAAATGTTGTTTCCTTGACGATGATATTTGTTTTCATCTCCAGCTCCAAAGATAAAAAAAACTCTGCTTGCTTTATGTCAGGTTGAGTTTCTTGCACTTGTCAATAGTGGTGATCATGCCAAGGCTCTCAAGGTTGCAAGCAGTCATTTAGGACCTCTGGCTGCAAGCGATCAAACTCTTATGAAGCCTTTAAAGGAAACGTTGATTGCTTTGCTCAGCCCAACTAGAGATGCATTAGAAAAAGGGACACCGTTGCCTCTTCTTGCAACATCCCTCCAGGTGATGTATTATTTTATGTGCTCAGATCTGCAAGGAGAATTTCCATCAGTGCATTCCTACTATTGGCCATATAAAAGAACTGGCATAGGATGTGATCTGTTGCACCCCATTGTATCTTTCAGTATGCCCCTACTGTGATAAATTAGTATTCAAGCTGTTGTTACCTTATTTTTCCATGTAGGTTGCAGTGGGACGAAAGCTTGGGATTGATGAACCACAACTCATGAAGATAGTGAGAGCAACAATTCATACACACAATGAGTGGTTTAAACTTCAGATGTGCAAGGATCGTTTTGAGCAGCTCCTGAAAATCGATAACCTGAAGGGAGTTAATATTCTGATGCATGGTGATAATACATCCAAGACTTGTCAAGATGATTGCACAAATGGATCTTCTCAGATTACCATGGCATCGAGTATTAAAAATGCAGAAGATGGTAGCAGTCCTCAAAACTCATCTGGTGAAATGGTCTGTGATGAAAATGCTATACTTAAAGTGATGGTAGGTTGTATGCACCCTTTTTTTCCTACTTTTGTTTTTGCGCAAGTTCTTATCTTTTAGCAGGTTTAAATTCTATTTGAGTAACAGTTTTATAGCCTAGGAGGTTTCCAGTTTGTCTATGTTCAGACGGATAAATGATTTATCAGATTCTCCAATATGACTTAGGCTAAAGTTCGAATTCATCCAGGAGATTGTGCTCCCCCATAGGTTGCAGGCATGCTTTCTTATTGTAATTTGAAGGTATCGTTAGGCAGGGTGAATATAGTTGATCATGCTAGATTATTGTACAGGGAAAAGAATAATTGTTTGTGATGTCAATGTAATGTATTTTTAAGTCAATGACCTCAGTAAATTCCAGATGATTACCAAGTTTGATAAGTGGTAACCATCCCTCCCTCAAAAAATGATGCATTGTTATACTGTTACGTTTGCTCAGTTAATTCACTGAACATCATGTTTTGAATGTTAATCAGTTTAAGACAGCCAGTTAATCGAACTTTTATAGGGTTATAAAAAACCTTTTTCAATGTTCAGTTTTTTATGTTCTCATCTGAGATAATATATGTACCACATGCAGGAATTCCTGGCGTTGCCAAGGAGTGATGCGATTCATCTTCTTATGCAGTACAATGGAAACGCCGAGACCGTCATCCAGCAAATATTCTCTTAGCTTGTCATGTAAATGGATGTCCAGGATTTTTAAACTTTCTTTCGTGGACATATAAATTTGTTTATTCAATTTCTATCATAACCTTGTACCAATTACAACTGTTGGTGTCCATACGGTTGGATGGTGTCATCTCTGTACTTAATACCAAGCTGGCAAATTGTATGTATAGTCTTTTGTTCACAAATCAGTTTAAGTATAAGTTCTAGGTTAACTTGTTATAAATTTAAGTCGCGATTTTTTTCCTTTTTCTTGGTTCAAGTATTGAAGTCTGTTTTTTTTATTATGACGGAGTCATATAATTAATTATGACAGATGAAGTTTTACTTTTAAGCGAGTGTTTTTAGTATATAAAAGATCGAATTCAAGATTTTATTCAAGTAAAAATGTTGTTTTAGTATGTGAATTAATTTTCGGTGGTTACTTAAAATTTTGATATTTGTCTAGTGCAAGTAATTTTCAGCTTGGAGAATGATAGTTATTTTAGTTAATTACGAAATTATATATTTGAAAGACTCTTTTTTTATGTTGGTCTAATTAAACATCCTTATTCCCGAACTTCAAACTATCTAACTTTTTTTCTTTCTATGTTGTTTCCCAAATCTCGGGCCAACAATTAACTCTCTTTTTTTTCTTCAATTGGTAGTCCTGGTCGATATATGGTATCAGAAAAGAAATTTCAGAAGTTATTAGTCTTTTTTTCTCTCCAGAGCTGTTTGTTGCGTTCAATTTCATTTGGAGACATGAGTTAAATCTTTGCACGATTCAAGATCATTAACGTCCCAACCTTAGGAGTCATCTCATCTCAAATTTGGGACTCAACCTTTTGGCCTTCACATAGAAAAAAAATCTAATACCATTCTTACAAATAATTAGTGAATTTATGTTTTAGAATAGCCAGAAGTTAAAAGTAATCGATTTTTATTAAAATTTATTTTTTTCCATTTCAACATCGCATGTATAAGCTTAGACACCAATGAATCTAAACACAAAAAAATTAATTGCTAAACAACAAGACATCATTTTTTGACTCAACATTCATAGAGAAATACTTAAATAAAAAAGCGAGCTAATGTCAAATAAAAAAGACCAAAAGAAAAGAAAATAATTTTGCAAGCAAGAAGAATTAAATTCCGACGTAGATACGTGCATGCATGCACCGCAGGAAGCCCTCACAAATCTAATAATTCAACCTACGTAAACTTAATGCATCCTAATAGTTTTCTACTCTTATTATTCCTCCTGCAGGAGGAACCCTACGAGGCGCTCCACAAGAGCGTTGGCCTTCTCTGTTCCAGGCTTGAACAGATGGAAGACATGGTCCTCCCCCTGCGTCTCCCACACCTCCACCTTCCCTCCCCATCCGCTCCGCTCCAACGCCGCGCCGTACGCCCGACCTCTGTCCCTCAGCGTGTCCTTCTCCGCCACCTCCACCAGCACCCGCCTAGCGCCGCCCCCGCCAGCACCACCCCGGGCGCCGCCCCGCGCATCAGCATGTTGTGCACGATGTTCCCGCCGGCGCTGTCGCCGGCCAGGAACACCCGCGAGAAGTTCACGCTCTCGTCCGACAGCCACGGCTCCTGCCCGGCGGCTCCGGCGTGCGACGCGACCCATCTCAGCGCGTCCCAGCAGTCGGCGTAGAGCGTGTCGATCGAGTGCTCCGGCGCGAGCCGGTACTCGACGGACACGACCGCGACCCCGGCTTTGAAGGCCAGCGAGTTGAGCAGGTAATGGTACAGCGGCGAGAAGGCGGTGCCGATGCAGAAGCCACCTCCATGGTAGTAGACGAGGAGGGGGAGCTTCTTCTTCTTCTTGGTGGCCGGGTCGACGTCCGGGAGGTAGAGGCGGGCCGCGAGGCCGGTGTTCGGGTCGATGACGACGTCCTTGGATGCGACGCCGGTGACGGGGTCGACGGAAGGAGGGACTGTTTCGTCGCCGGCGAGGCGCTGGACGCGGCCGTCCTTGTAGACCACTATGAGCGGGAGGAAGACGTGCGCGATCTCGTTGCTTGGATCCATGGATGTGTTTGATTGCGTGGTCGATCAAATTAAGCTGTGGATTTGGTTTGCGTTGTCCTCTGCGAGAGAGTACGTTATATAGAGGATAGTTTGATATGTTTCCTGGCCGTGAATAATTCGAAGTATATTTGTATTATTATTGTGATGAAAAATATATAAATTTCTGGCAATTTGTTATATTATATTATATATCTTAATAACAACAACCATGTATGATAAGTATTTTATCATAAAAATATTATGTAATGATAAGAATGAATGAAGGATAATACGAAGGTGTCAGTTTAAAACGGTTTAAAATAGATAAACGATACCTATATGTTTTATCTTTTTTTTTTTCCATTACATGATACATATATGTTTTAGATAAATTTCAACAACCTTGAAGTAACATAATTACGGTCAAAAGAAAAAAAAAGGTACCGTACTCAAACTCAAGTCCTATGATTGATTTAATCGAATAACAGAGTTAAATTTTAAATTAAGATTAACTAATAGTTATGAGATCCGTACCTTTAGATCGTTATTGATATTGTAAAAATAACTTATCATACGTGACCCAAAGTTAGCTTTGTTGAACTTGAAAATACTATATATGAACCCTAAACTTTTGTCAAAAAAAAAAATCATCCAAAAGTCTTCTAATTCGGACAATAACTAGATGCTGATCTACACGATACATTTGAATAGTTTGTAAAAATTTAGGTTGATTTTAAAATATCATAAGTATTTTTTAAAACGTATCTTTTTAATATTTTGTAAAAAAAATAATGATCAATATAACACCAATAATTAATACAACACATCATACTATTTGTTGTTCAACATAATAATACTACTAACTAATTAAATTACTACCAGCAGCTACACACATACAATAGAAATACAAGTATTTAAATACTGTTATATAATAGGGGAAAAAATTGTAGCATACCGAGCACTCAACCTGAAGTCCATGGATCTATTGTTAAAAGATTATTTATATGTTTAATATTTAACATCGGCCTATTGTTTGCTATAAAGTACTATATATAAAGTTTCCCTTATAGTACATGTTGCATGTATTCTCCTGCGTCATCGATCGTTGTGAATCAATTTAATCAATCATAACTACATAAAATTAAGGAACTCATGAATACAAGTCCAAATGATCGATGAACGAAAAGCTAGAACAAGAAGGGAAATAATTAAACACAAGTCTATTAAGCTCTCCTAATCAAACATCTACTACTTTTCTGCCATTTAATTGGGCCTTATAAAGTGCACACACTGCTTTGAATATGCAATTTTCTTTGTATGACAATGAACACAAAAACAAGAATACATGGTATCATGACTAAATTTTTTGAAGGAAGGATTTCAGGCCTCTAGCAAAATCAACTATTTTGACATTGTTTAGCATGCTTTTTAAACAAGATTTTTATCCACCTCATATACCCCTTCGGACGGTTCGGGTTGATGTTCCAGCAGCATTAGTAAGAAGAGTTGTCGGCCTCACCATGTATGCCTTTCAACCATATATAAAATCCAAAGAAAAAAGAGATTGAAACAAAAAATAAATTGAAAGAAGAGGTTTATGAAAAGAATGAAGATCAAGGTCAATCAAATTGCATCTCTCCGCAACTTGAAAGTTCAAATGATATCGATTGTAAATATCTTAGTATCAAGTATCAACCCCACTATGATCCCTTTCAAATAACACCAAAGGAACTACATATAATTAACATCTGATGTAAATTATGTAACTTTTTATAATATATAAGTATAGTTTCACATATTATAATTTTTTTAATATTATACATTTAAAATAACTCACAAAGATCTTCTAATTAAAGAAATAATTTGACATCGGGAATACTTGCCTCATGTATGGTGTCATCATATACCACCCACCTCTCTCGCCTTTTCGTCAAGGTATGGTGTAACGCCTCCAAAACGTACGCTCGTGGCTTGGCCCGCGAGGACTTTTCGACGGCGCTATATGGACTTAGAACATATATTATAAGATATGATAACAATTAAACGACATTGCAGCGGAAGACATAAACATGATATCATAGATATAACAACTCAAGGTAGCGGAAACATATAAAATCCATAAGTCTTGCCACATATGGGCATAAATCCATGGTCAAACATAAGGCCTATGACATGAGTCTTAGACTCATTCGACTCGAGACATAACATAATATTAAAGTTCATTAGACGTTACACTAATGACATAAAAGGCCTACAAGACCTAGACACGATCATGTGCAAATCGAAGCCGCCATGAGCATACCACCACCAAGCACTTCATGCATCTTCGCCTGCATGGACCCAAAAGCAGGGGAGATGGAAACCTCCCGGTTAGAGTATGTAAAGGTCGACATCTATCATGCAATATATATATGTCATAACATAACATGATCATAAGTATGACTATTGAGCATAAATCATTTTAGGTAACATAGACATATGACATTTGCATAACTAGAGCATAACATTGAATATTCATACATGAAGCATTACATTCATGAAGCATAAATGATACTAAGCATTTTATGTTCGTGATCATCTTTGTACATTTACATCTTTACTTATTAGTCATATGGTCCATTTTGAGTTCTCTTTGACTCCATCATCATCCTAAACATCTTGATCATAAGGTCATTTATTATGTTTACATGAAGAATTTCGGGTAACAATGGCACACATATGGCTAGTTAGGCCGACCCTCTCTGGGGTCAATATTGGATCCTTCTCTAGGGTCCAATACAGGGAAGCACACCACACTACTACTAGCGAGGAGACACCACTTCCAGGAAGCGCCTTTGGCTACTTCCCCCTTCTCAAATGCGCCTCGACTAATTCATCATGTCATCTTCTTTTCAATACATCAAGCATATCAATTAATCTTATAATTTTAACCTAATTACGACTTTGCATGCATCTCGAGGTCTAGATGTAATACAAGCATCAAACATGATTTGTTATCTTACAAGAGCATAAAACATAACATACAATTGATTTGATCAAACATTAGGAAGGTAAACAACATAGTAAGCATCTATACAGATGAGGTTCATATAGCTTAAATGTGTCTTATGTCATCACGGCCCGTGAAGAGGCCATCACGGTCATGAGAAATAGTGTCACAGTCCGTTACATCCTATCACGGCCCTTGACCCTCACTGTCACGGCCCGTGACATGGACTCCTCAAGTCACGGCCCGTGATCCACATTGTCATTACCGTGACCGAAGCGGTCTAACATGGTCTGCTCATGTCACGGCCCATGATAATCAATCACGATCGTGATCGAAGCTGTCTTTCGTGACTTCGTGTCAAGACCCGGAGTTACGGCCCGTGAGTTCCTCTCACGACCCGTAAGGAACTCCGTCACGGCCCGTGATATAACGTCACGGGCGTGACCGAAACTATGTTTCACGACTTTCGTCACGGCCCAGACATCACGGTCCGTGAGAAACTCTCACGACTCGTGATAAACTTCATCACGGCCCGTGATATCACATCACGACCCGTGATGCTTGTCTTGGAAACTTGTTTTCACCCCATTTCACTCCCAAATTCAACTTTTTCATACTTATGAACTTATCATCCTCAAGAAGGTCCATACATGAGTGAATGGTTATACTCTAGGGTTCTAAACATCAATTTGAGCATTAAAAGTATCACATTATATGCAATTGGATTTAAGTTACAACATAAGGTTCACATATCTATCCTAAAGTTCATATACATACCATAGGGTTCATAGTTCATCATATTCACATCCTTTGAGGGTTGAAACATGAAAGAAGCATATCATTGCAGAATTTACATCATGGGAATATGGTTTGATCATAACATGACTCATATGAATCATAACAACATAATAAAGAATCCTAAGACATGATAATACATTACAATCAATAGAAGTTTATGTTATTATAACATAAGGGATCATAAGGTGGACATATGAACATCATTATAGCATTAAGAAAATATAATATTCATCATATGGTTCATATCATACCAAACACATAGAAATGAATCATTTAGACATAAGATCAAACACCTAATATGCATTCACCTAACATGTCATCCCCTCATCTTTAACTCTAAGACATGGTGTTCTTATAAACATAGGGACATAAATAGGTAACAACTAGATTAGGATTATCACTTAGGGTTTTCATCATACATTTTAGATTCTTACATCATGTACATGATTCTAAGGTTTCATAATAAGAAAGCTCACATAAATGGATCATATAACTAACTTGACAACATACTAAAGATATGACATTTGTAATATGAGTTCAAGCATACTTGATGATAAGGAAGAACATTTAGACATTCAACAAACACATGATATGCAACATTCCTAATGCCATCATCATCATTTCTACCATATAAGAAAAGACTTCTTATAATCCTCAAACTAATGAGGTGACAAATGTCGGATTGAATCCCCTCTACATACCTTGACAAGAATTCTAAAACCTTAATTGTTCTTCTTTTTCCATAGCTTCTTCTTCCTTTTTGGTGTCTTGTTCTTCTTCCTCCTCCACTTGGTGTTCCTTCTTCTTGCCCTAAAGCTTCTCCTCCTTCTCCGAACCCATCTTAAGCTGAAAATGGTGGAGAGTCTCATTAAACCCTATCTTTTAGGTGTGCCACGGAGAGAAGAGAGGAAGAGAGAGTGGGAATGTGTGAAATGAGTAAATGGAGCTGGTTTAGCCCTTTTATACCTAGGGCATCATGTGTTTATGGTGGATTTTGGGCTTAGTTGGCTAAGTAGACTAGTTTATTCATTTGAGTCTCTTTTAAATTTTTGGGGATTTACATCTGGCATCCTATTACTGTTTGTGTGCTTGTTTGCTATTCTTCCTGTTCCTGTTACGAGATGACCTTGGCTCAAGCTGACCTCACACCAAAAGTCGTCAAGCAGTCTTGGGCTCCATCAATCAGTGAGGGAGAAACCAAAATCTGTTGGAGTTCTCAACCATCACCTTGCCTAGATCTTGGGGTTCATACCCTCGAGTAGTATATCAAATTCACAAAGCAGCACACGTTTAACATATTAATTTCTCATTTTTCATCGAAAAGGAGAGCATGAAACAAAAAGAGCTACAAGTTGAATGACGGACTATTTCACCGACCGAAAATATATGCTCCGGGCCTCCTATTTCGATAAGATCGATATGGTCTTGTCAAGCGAAAGTGGAGGACGAAGTGATAGATCTATACGAGGTCTTTCAGTTAGCACCCATTTCGGAGAAAAACATTATTGAAAATAGGCGAAGTATTTTTATCATTTTTTTAATTTTTTTAAAGAAAAGAATTCATTCATAGATACAAATAATCAGCTTTGTCCTGATCCAAAAATGATGAGAGATCCATGAGGCGATTGCTCTATGTACAAAATACGCAAAAGATTATAACGTTGTATGTTTGCTAAATAGTCTATTCTCTTATTTGCTTTATGGAGGATTACATATTGGTCAAAAGAGCTCATAGATATTAAAAAGTGTGTTCATTTGAAGGGTTTGATTTGCTTTGCTCTTACAGCTGAGTCAATGTGGCGCAATCTAATTCGATGCAAACCTTTATGAAGCTCAGCTCCCTAAATCCCCCTGATTATCAATTGTCCCTACTTTTTTTGATGGGTTCAATGTAGGTGCTCCCTACTTAAATAGGGAGCATCATGTTCCCTACATTTTTAATCGTACGATGCAGTGGATATTAAATTTTCTCTCTCCTATTTTTTTTCTCTTTCCTAAATCAAGTCACCATAGATCTCACATCCTACGGTTAAAAATGTAAGGACCATGTTGCTCCCTACTTAAGTAAGGAACACCTCTATTTTTTCCTTCCCTGATTATTATAATTGTTGCAATTTGAACAAATTTGATAATATTTTATTCTGATACGGGCTTCATTTTATGTTTGCAATGATGAAAAATAAAAAAAAGGATGTGGGAATGGTTGCGAGTCCATTGACTAATTCCATCCCATCCCGTTGACTTGAGTAATCTACTGTTGCCCGCTATTTCCCCTCCCAAACCCGACCACGTAACTATGTAAATCGTTCTGATGCGCCCGCGGCGGACGCACAATTAACCTGCTCAACCGTCGTGTTAATTTTTCATTCGTTAAACAGCGACATGTTCATTTTATTCAATCCCGCTCACGTTACTCATAAAATGATCCGCGGAAAGGACGGCACCTTAATTTTAGAACAAAAAGCGATCGATTTCTCCGTCTTCTTCTCGCTACACCCAACTCCGGCAATGCTCCGCTTCTTCGTCGGCCGCCGCCGGCCGCCGGTCGGCATCGGATGGCGGAGGTTCTCCGTCCAACCTCCCGTGGAACCCTCGGCCCGTCACCACCAATCCACCTTCAAAGACCCCTCGCCGCCACCTCCTCCTGTCCTCCATAATCCGCGGGTCTCCTCTCTTCCGTCCGTCTCCTCTTCCTCTTCCTCCTCCCGGTCCCGTTCGATTCCCCTGTTCTCCGTCGTCGGAGCCCTAATCTCCGCTGCCGGCCTCGCTGCTTACTTTGCCACCCCGCCCTCCGACCGACATATCCCCAGAAGGGACCAAATCTATGCCGAGCTCGAGCAAACCCTAGAAAAATCCAAAGGCTCCGTCCGCAGGGTAGCGGACCATATGAGGCAAACGGGGGCAGCCGCGGCCGTGCTCTGGAAGTCGCTCGCCTCCATGATGTCCTCTGCGAATCACGAGGTCCGCTCCGGGTTCGAGCACCGTGTGGCAGCGTTTATCGCCGACGTTTCCGCGGTGAGCGGGGCTCGTCGAGCGGCCATCGTCGGAGCTGGGAGTGGGGCGGTCGTGGATTGGCTATTGGAGAGCGTTGCCAGTTCGGGTAATGGCAGCGGGGATCATAACGGCACGCAGGCGGAGTCTGCAAGGGCACTTGCGCACCTGATTGCCGACCACGATGTTTGCCCTGCGGTTTTAGGGCGGCCGCATGCTGTACCGAGCCTTCTCAAGTTCATTTTTTCATTCCAGCCTAAGAAATCAAAGAAGGTGAATCCATGTCTCATGGCTTGACATTGTATCTTACTGCATTTCCTAATGTTAAATCATGATGATTTTACAATGGCAAGGTAAATAAGTTGGAAATAATTTTGCTTTCTCTTTCCTGATAATCTATTAACGAATAATATACCTAAAAATTTGGTTACTGATAGAGCGCAATGGCGTCGTATGATCCATGTAGCCGACTCCACCTAGTGGGATAAGACTTTGTTGTTGTTGTTTCCTGATAATATTCTTGGCTATTTATTTGATGAATGGTAAATTATAAACGTTATTAGCCAAGAGAATAAATGTTTAGATATATTTGCTCTTTATTGAGAGTGATGTTTATGCCAAGATAATTGTTAGCATCTCTAGAGATGGTAGGACATGAAATAAATGCATTGGTAACCTTCTTGTCATTCTCCAAGCATTAGATCCACCATTAGTTTTTGTTGAGAATGTGTCCATTTCAAATTCAGTGCACAATGGCATGAAAAAGAGAAACTAACTGAGATGAAAAGAGTACAAAGAATCAGAAACTTTCTAATTTGTCTTTGTGGGTGGGTTACATTACGAAATAATTAATGATTGGAAGAATCATAGAAGCCAATGTTTCAGTTTCTGTTAGGATCTCCAATTAAGTTGATATTTTGTTCTATCAGATTAGTACTTATGATTGTGCATTAATTTCTTTGTTTCATCATTGTTTGGAATGATGAGAAAGAGTCAATTTGTGTAACCCTGAACAATGCTATTCATTTGTACAGACGATTAACATGTTCCCTCACAAAACAAATCACTGCTCTTTAGAATCCAGTAAATGTTTCTTGAAGCAATGCATGTCCGATTAAAATAATAGTAATAATACTTATGTAATTCATAAGCGACTTATATACTGATAAAGTTTGTAGATGGGGGTATTGGAAACCAATATTTGTTTCATGTTTTGACATTGCCATTGTTATTTGTAATTCTTTGATGAGATCCTTCTTACTTCTTTTTCCTTACTTTGTAGTACTTTTCTGTTATTATGTCTAAACTAACAGTACTTTTTTGGCTCAAGATTTATGCGACTTGTACAATATGGTTCTTGTATTGGCATGTGTGAACTTTTCTTTAATAATCTTGTCCACTTACAAAGTTTTAATCTCTCCTTTTTTCTTTGAATCTTTCTTATTGTTTTATTGATTTTCTTTCTCGTCAGCACAGTACTTGAAACATTCTTCATCAAGTAGTCCAGATCTTTGCAAAGGAAGGAGTATGCTTGTTGCTGCTCTAATGGATATAATTACCTCAAATTGTGATAACATAGAACAAGCATCTTTTCAGCCAATGTTGCCAGAAAATGCAGATATGAGGGATATTGCTGCAGCTGTTGAAGTCATCGAGCAGGGTGGAATTCATTTTAATGAACATGATGAAAATGAGGATAACGATGATGGTGACATAGGAATGCGTGGAATTGGAATAAAAGTTCTTGGTGGTACAACTGTTTTGGGATTTTCACAGACAGAGAGCTTGTTGAAGTTAGGCCAGTCTGACTATTATCAATTCGAAAAAGCTACAGATGTGTGTAGCAGTCCGACATTTCAGGACAATATTGGTATTTCACCTAGATTTGAAAATTCAGCTTTTGCTGCTGTCCCTGGCCTTTGGGATGATTTGCAGCGGGAACATGTTGCTGTGCCTTTTGCTGCATGGGCGTTAGCAAATTGGGCTTTGGCATCAGAGCTTAACCGGTCACATATTCAAGAACTTGATAGTGATGGGCATGCTATAATGGCAGCATTAAAGGCACCAGAGAGAACAGTAAAATGGCATGGGAGTTTGGTAGCTAGAGCTCTGTTAAGCGACTTGAATTTACCACTAACCGTTTCGGTTCCAGATTGGAGTTCCAGTCTGCTTTCAACAGCTTTTCATGCTAGTAACGACGATGATGTTAGTTTGGCTCGTGTAGCATTATCTGCCTTTCTTGTTTCTATTGAACGAAGTGATGATGCAAAGTCATTGACAATGAAGGAAGGCCTTCATCGAATGAGAGGAATCGCTAAACAATCTGAAAAGCATAAGCATTTGCAAGAATCATTAGCTAGAGCATTGGAATTACTTTACAGAACAGGAATGCACTTTTCTCTTGAGGAAAGTCAAAGGTGGTCTGGGATTCTTCTTCATTGGGTTTTCGAACAATCTTCCTCACTAATCACTCGTCTTTCAGCAACAGAAATCCTATCTTCTATTATTGAAGACTATGGTCCATATACAGTACCAATTTCCCAAGGATGGTTAACTTTATTGCTTGATGAGATCATTAAAACCAGGAGGACAACAGATAAGAAAGGAAATTCCCCACCTAAGACCGACAAGCCAAAGGTTTATATCGCTTGTTAGTCCTTTATTTCAATATTGTCTATTTATTTCAAATTTTCTACCATATATTAGGAGTAGTCAAAGGAAGTACAGCGGGCATTCTGGAATTCCCCTTTGGGAAAAAAAAACTACTTTCTAAATAAATAAATAAATAAATATATTATATATATATATATATTCTATTTTGATAAAATAAACCAACTCTTAACATAACAGAATGGCTTGTTAGTCTTATGACATTTGTGATTCTGATTTAAATGATGGCATGAATTTCGATATCATAGTTCCTTGCCTAATTGGTTCTTCCTTCAGAAACTTGGAGAATAATTTTTGGAATATGAATTCTTGTTTGTGCATACCTTAGGCTAATAAGTAACATGAGATTTGTTAAAGTTTCATTAGTATTTCTATTGATTGGATAATATTGTATAGTTCTTTTGTTGCCACATTCCCATCCTTATTAATACAGTGAGAATGTGAGACAACTACACTAACTTTAGTAGTCATCCTTCCACTCTAAGAAAAGAGAAAAAACTATTCAATCTAATCTGTAAAAGCAGCATAATCTAACTTCATTTTCAATCCATATGGGGAGTCTGTTAGTCCTTAACTCAAAAGATGAAGTAGCTTTTAATATTTGCAACGGAAAGATTTCAGCTATTGTATTTTCCAAAGCTCATCTTCTTTCCATGGAGTGTCTTTAGTTTTCTTCTTCCTGACGTTAGCTATATTGGTTTGCAGAGTCCAATTGATCAGTCCAATGTGCAGTCAGCAACACAAGTTGCTAATCAATTAGCTGCTTCAGTGATTAGGCTAGAAGGGGAGTTTGAGAAAGAACTTGCTTCCTCTGAGCAAAGTCCCCTTTTAGATTTTCTATCTCTTGAACCATTTTCTACAGTAGATAAGAACATGAAAAAGAATAATTTGCCGAAGTTTGATTCTGCTGATTCAGCTTTTGCAACATTAAAGGGCATAAAAGCATTGACAGAGCTTTGTTCTGGTGATATCACCTGCCAAAACAAAATTGCCGACTTTGGAGTTCTTTGCTTACTAAAACGCTTCCTTCTGGGTGATGATTATGAAAAACTTGCTGCAAATGAGGCATATGCTGCATCAAGAGTGCTAGAAGCTCAGGGCCGCCCTTCAACTGATTCTGGTGGTTCTGGTTCGGATCCTAAAGATATTTCCAGTGTACGAGTTCCTCCGACTGCACATATTCGTAGGCATGCTGCAAGGATGCTTACTATTCTTTCTCTTCTACCTAATGTTAAAAAAGCTATTTCAGATGATGAAATATGGTGTAAATGGCTTGAGAATTGTGCTTGTGGAAAGATCCCTTGTTGTGATGACCCAAAAATCCAGAGCTATGCCAGGGCAACTCTCTTGAATATATTTTGTTCGGAGAAGGTTGATTTACAAAACTTGAATGGTAATCCTATGGATATGGAGGGTGCCAATGACAAAACAAAGTGCCCTCAGTATGAAGACATGCTATTTCTGCTTAATCCTCAATTACCACACTGGAAAATTCATGAAAAGAAAGACCAGAGAGCTTCACACGATTTAGCTGTTGCAAGGCCAGATGCAACTATTGAACGCTTATCTTCTCATGTTGGTGAAAAGGAGGAAAATGAAACTTCTTGTTCTTTCAATGGGCTCAATGACGATAAATCAACTGATCCTCTGATAGATGTCGTCTTTATTCATGGTTTACGTGGCGGTCCTTTTAAGTCATGGCGTATAGCTGATGACAAGTCTTCAACAACAAGAAAAGGTGGCCTCATAGAGGATATTGATCAGGATGCTGGGAAGCAGGGTACATGTTGGCCAAGCGAATGGCTATCCTCTGATTTTCCTGAAGCTCGACTGTTTGCTGTTAAATACAAGGTTAGTTCCAGTGTGACCGCAGTTTCTTTTAGGTGATTGAATATGATATGTTGATCTACGCATGCAGAATATACATATCTAAATCTGTTACAAAATTAGCAGCCATAGCTGTTATAATTTTCTAGGTCCTCTCCAGGTTGGACCCTCTTATGAACATCTACTGATCTACCTATTAATTGAAATGATTCATGCAGACAAATTTAACTCAATGGTCTGGAGCTAGCTTGCCACTTCAGGTTTGTACTTCATTCTTTTCTCTATTACCCGTCTATAATAATGCCTTACTCTGTAACTCTTTGACCTCTTTCGTCAGGTTGTATTTATGCAAACCCAAGTAGATTTCTGTTTAATCAATTGAACATATTGCTGTCAGGGACTTGTAATTATAGTGTTCTCTGTGAAACCCTTGGTTTAATGAACCTTCCTGTTTTAAAGTTGGTCTTTTTACCTATTCGATATTGCACAAAATTGCTTATTACTACAAGTATTTTAATGCTTCAGGGCTGCGTTTGGGAAGCGAACCCGAGGTGGAACCTGAGCCTGGTTCCACCCGGTTCTGCCAAACGCGAACCGTTTAGCAGAACCCGAGGTGGAACCAGGCCACCAAAACCTGGGGTCACGTGACTCGGGTTCTGGTGGCCCAGGTTCTTGCAGGAACCTGGCGGTTCCACCTGGCCAGCTTTTTTTCCTTTTTTTTTTAATTTCTTTTGATCTGATGTGACGTTTTTTCTTAACTTTATTTCTTTTTTTTATTCTTTCTCCTTTCACTTCTTTTTCTTTTTCTTTCTAATTTATTTTAACTTTACGATTAAATTTAAATTATTAATATTTAATCTTAAAAAGTAAAAAATAATTTTATATTAATTAATATTAAAATCTAAAAATTATTTGTACCGTAATTTTTTCATTTTTATTTATTAAACATTATTAATTTTATTTTAAAAGTTAATAATACTAATATTAACATGTATATATATATATATACTTTTACTTTTAATTTATTACAATATATTTATTAAGTATAAAATTTAATGATGTATAAAATTAAAAGTAAATGATATATACATTATTAACTTTTAAAATTAATAACGTTTAATTTTATTAGTTTACTATTAGCGTATAAAATTATTAACATTATTAAGATTGTTAATATTTATTAAAATTATTAATGTTTATTAATATCATTAATATTTTTTAAAATTATTAACTCAATATCTTCTAATTAAATTATTAACGTTTATTTTAATGGTCATATATTAATTTTATACTAAGTTAATAATATAATTTTTAAATATTTTATAATACTAAGATTTACTGAAAATAATTTTTTATGTCTCAAATTAATATTATTATTTTTATTTTTAATTAATTTATTTATCTAAAAGATAATTCTATATTTTTGGGTTCTCACACGGTTCATCCAAACACCCCCTAGAACTTAACATCATTAGTTCATCCAAACACAGTTAGAANTTTAATTAATTTATTTATCTAAAAGATAATTCTATATTTTTGGGTTCTCACACGGTTCATCCAAACACCCCCTAGAACTTAACATCATTAGTTCATCCAAACACAGTTAGAACTAATCTATCAAATCAATTTATTCAGTGGAATCCGGAGAACCCCAGGTTCTCCATCCAAACGCTACCCAGGTGTATACTGAACTTGCAATTTGAGTATGTAATCCTAGCATCCATGTAAACATTTGACATTATTTAGTTTGATATTTGTAGGAGGTCAGTGCACTGTTGCTTAAAAAGCTAATTAACGCATCAATTGGTGAACGTCCAGTCGTATTTGTGACACACAGGTATTTATTTGATTTACGAACTTGAATATTTTACTTAAATATTTCTGTTAACTTCATTTACCATGTGTACACTGATCACTATCTATTTTATTAGTGATTTATTCTTTAAAAGACTTTGCAAACATTTCTATTTTAGTTTAGCAAGGGAAACCTTGATCTATCATTTGGACACTGTTCCCACTAAAAAATCCATTTGGACATTGTCTAAGCAAAAATTTGAAGGTTCTTTAAGCATTTGTTAATGTCTAGATGTTGTATTACCAGCTGATATTTTTATATATATCAACTTTAAGTCATAGGTTAGTTTTTAACAGAAATATTGCTAATATGTAACAATACTAGTAGTCATGTTAAGTTTGCTTCTTGTTTGGTTATGACTCGAAGTAGAAAACATTTGCCATTGTATCAAGTGACTTTCATAATGTCTTATTTCAGGGAACTGGAAAGCAAATAAAATAGTAATTTAATAAACTATGAAACTGCCTATTATCAGATACACTGCTTAATATGTATTTCTAGAGTTTCTTTTTACCGCTGCCATCACTTTTTGCAGTATGGGGGGATTAGTTGTCAAGCAGATGCTATATCAAGCAAAACTACTTGGTCTTGATGAGTTTGTGAAAAATACTGTTGGAGTGGTAGGTTCTTCTTTTTCTTGTTTTTGTTGATAAGTTCATATATGTTCATCATTATTGAGTATTAATGGTGTTTTCCTGATGCGCTGCAAAAAATGTCCTGGATGCAGGTATTCTACAGCTGCCCACATTTTGGTAGCAAACTCGCAGACATGCCGTGGCGGATGGGTCTAGTTCTCCGTCCAGCACCTACTGTATGTAGTTTGTAGAACACTGTGGCCTGGAAATTTTAACACAATAACAAGCTACTTCATTATTTAGTCACAGTATATGATGTTTTAATACGTATATTTTGCTGATTATATGCCACATTTAGATTGGAGAGCTCAGAAGTGGGTCCCCAAGATTGATTGAGTTGAATGACTTCATTCGCCGCCTCCACAAAAAAGGTCTTCTTGAGGTTCTTAGTTTCAGCGAGGTAATTTTACTTTTTCTTGGCATTTCATTTTTTTTTTTAAAAAAATCCCGATTCTTATGCTGATAATCATCTGAACAGACTCAGGTTACACCAATAGTTGAAGGTTATGGGGGCTGGGCACTGAGGGCAGAAGTTGTTGCTATTGAATCTGCTTATCCTGGTTTTGGTGAGCTTGTGGTAAGTGTGATCATGATGAGGATATCCGCAGATCTTGTACGAACATAATTGCGTTTGTTCCCTTAGAAATTCATAAATGTTATTTCTTATGTAATTTCCAATTTCTTCAAAGTATATGGTTCTGGAATATAGATATCCTTATTCAATAGACATCCTTTCATGAAATTGTAAAACCATGAAATTGTAAGGATATGGCTCTTTAATTTTCCTAAAAATGATTTCTGTGAAATAAATAGTTTATCATGTGATTGATTGTCTGTGCCAGATTTTAAGTATTATCTCCCTCAAATGAAATGTGGGTCGTTAAATTACCTTCAATCTGTGTGCATTTCTCAAGCTGCAAGAATTTTGCTATATAAGTCATATCACAAGTTGGATATTTAAAATTCAGTTAATTAGACTAGCTAATTATCTGATAAGAGCTAATTGATATTAAGTTTTTCTAAGTAGTAGTTTTTCCATTGGTATATTATATTTGTTTCTGACTTTTTTCATGATAGCTCCTATGCAAGTTATGCATAATTCTTATTTTGTTGTCGATAGTGCTTAGCATGAAATGTTGAGTGTTTCTTTTTGGAGAATATAGAATACTGTTTAGTGGTAAATTTTTTGTAATAAACTTATCATTCTTGATTTTTCTAATGATGTTTGTTTCCTGTGGTATCAGGTATTAGAGGACACTGATCATGTAAATTCATGCAAACCGCTTAACCGAACAGATCTTTCATATTCAAAGACATTGCAGTTCTTGAAGAAATTGAGATCGCATCTCACATGAATGGTTATGCATGTTGAGGATAATTTTCTTTCTCATTCACCACAGTTAAGGATGAATTTTACGGATCACGTTCTTGCACAAAAAGCAGATGCAAGGTGTTGTTTCATCATGTTGGCTGGGATTTTTGAAGGCCATTTGCTTGAAGAGACGCAATAATTTCACTTTTCACTGGAAATCTTCCGGTGATGCGGCAAATAATCTTCTTTCCCACAGGTACTATTAAATCTTGTATATTAGAATTATTTCTTTGAACAACATCCCGGTAAAACCAGATATACTGTATAGTATGCCCAAAATAATCGTGGTGAAAAAAGTAGGAATATTGCATCTTACACATCAGAATTTTGTAACCAGGGATTACATCTTACCTGTCACCTGATTTTTTTAAAAAAGTTATTGTTAACTTTAATTTTTGTTTTACTAATTAGCAATTAGTAGGCAAAATCCTGAAGATTTTTGTTCCCATTTCTGCCTTGTGAGTATTTTTTGTTGTCAATTTTGCACAATTGATTCTTCAAAACTTTGTCTTTTCAAAATTTATTCTGGCAACCCTGTTACTTCTGTATGTTGTCGGAGAAAAGAACCTCCGTGGCATAATCAATAGATGACAATTTTAACTCTTTCAAAGGTCAAACGGTAACTTTAGAAAAAAAATATGTGTCATTTGGGGTAAATGAAAAAAGTTGAGAAGTTTGGATAATAAAATAGCTATTTTAAAGATTATGCACAACTCTGAAAAAATTATATTTTTTAGAAAGATGATTTAACTATTTGGTAGCACAGAATGAAAAATGGATTGGTAACTGAATTTTTCCCTGTTGATCGAAAAAGTTAATTGGCTTTTTTAAAAATAAATTTTGTTCTTTTAAATGATAAATTATTTTCTCTAAGAAAAACTTATTTACTTTTATAATCCTAAGATTACTTTTCTTTGTATTTAATCATTATATGTCCAACATAAAAAATAAATTAATTTTCTAAATTCAATCTCCCAATAGTTTATCTTTTATAATTTTATTTTCGATAAAACAAACAACCACGATTCTCGTGCAGGAACGTAACTAAACATTTTTTTGCAAATGCATGTTTAAATATAAGTAAGATAAGATTTGGTTTCGATTGTCATTTGCCAACCAATTTGCAACTTTAATGGCCTGCCGTGGTTTCAGCCAACCTCCATCACATCTTATGGTCTTCTATTGAAAACGTTTCCAATGAGATTACGCATCTTATTGCGTGAACAACGACCTCACTTGCCTCCCTTTTCCATGTTTCCGCTTCAAGTGAATTTACTACTACTAAAAAAAAACCAATGATTAAAGGATAGGTCCAAATACATCATCCATCTTCTATTGAAATGGTAAAACTTATGTAATATTCTTGATCTAGAGTTTTGAGCCATATAATTTTCGAAAAATGTATCACCTTGTCAAATTTATGTTCCCATATAAATTCAATGTCACTCTCATGACTGATTATACGAGACTAATTCAAGACATATCTCTTGAATATTTTTTTTTAAAAAATATAACGTTCTTATTGAGTGATCTCATTTTATGACACAAAAAATTATGAGAAGCAGCTCCAATAACATATATAATATTCTTGATCAAAGACATAATATTGTCACACTTTGTCAAAATCGTATTATTATATATGCACATGAAACTAATTCAAGACATTCATCAAATGTTAATACCATTTTTTTTCAACTACAAATTATCTTAACTTTTTATTCTTAAATTTTAATATTTATCCACTTACCTTTCCCACAACTAACTTTCGAAATATTTTCACTGATACATAAAGTTTAAAGATATTTATTTTTCACTCTTATTTAATTTAATTAATTTTTAAAAAGTTAAAAAAAATGAAATGATCAATGAAGAAGACAAAGACAAAGATCGGTCTCATTTAGTTTTTTATTTATCATATTAAATTCAAAAGTTGAAATTTAGACAAGAGTAAAAAGGTAAATGTATAATTAAAAAAATAAAATTTAAAGATTAATACAATAAAAATGAAATATAATTGATATAAAAAACTATTTTTCCCTCACAAAAATCTATCTTTCTCACATTCTCAAAATCATTTCCTTTATACTTAAATAATTGAATATCAAATCCATAAAGATAAATCAACTTTTAAAATATATTTTTCAAAGAATTTATTTTTCTTACAATTTTATTTTCATTATAGCCTTGAGAATTAAGTCCATTTACTTTTTAGCTCATTTTTCCTCCCCTCGGTTACAGTTTATTTCTACTTTACAAATAAACTTTAATATAACCCACTTACTTCCCCTCATCTATGCTTTATTTCTATTTTATTTAGTAAACTTTAATATTATCCACCTACCTCTCCTATCAAACATGAAAATATTTTTGGTGGATCAATTTATTTTATACTGCTAAAAAACAGAAAGTTGAACTTTAAAAAGAAGATATATTTTTGGTCAAAAGAAAACGAATCCTAAATATAATATACAGCTTTGGGCATTGAATTTTCGTAAGATTTGAGAAGAAAATGATTTGGTCATCCTCGTGGGTTAGACCAAGTTGATTTAATAGGAAATCTATGAATGCGGTTGGCAACATATGGGTCGAGGCCAAACTTGGAAAAAAGAACATAAAAGAAGAAAACAAAGGGGAAATGACAACAATGAGTTCCATCATGTGTATGTCCCTTTCTTATCATGTATAGATGAGAAAAAAATATGAAATATTAATTCAATTATTATTATAATTATTAGTATTGAGATCGTTTGTGCTTTTTTTTCTAATTTAACATGTATAAAAATAACTTATCACATGCCATTCATTCACCCCCGAAGTCAAAACTCTCGCATGTGTGGAGACAATTGTATTCCACACAAAGCCATGCGACAACTTGGAAGTAATATGGACCATTTTTTAATAACCAAGAGAAAAAAAATAAGGTTTGGAAAATTGCATAATCAAGTTCTACAAAATCATTGGTACAATCGAATCATTAGCAATTGATTAATTTCTAACTAATTGGGGATTAGACTTTACAATGAAGCTGTCTCAAATTTTAAAATCATCACTTAAATCATTAGAGATTAATTATCTACCAAATATTGAAACATTTAAATTATTGTGACAATTTTTTTTAATTTCTTTATTTTTTTTAAATAATGGTACATGAATAAAATACTATGTACATTGCATGCTACATAGCACATCTTGAAGCAGATCACGGTTTACTTCGCCTTGGATTTGCTTAATTTTTTTTATAAGATACAAGCGCTCTTCTTCTTTTTTTTTTCCACATCCGATGTTGAGAACTAATAATACTTTTTAGACAAAAAATAAAATAATATTATTCGAACTAAACTAATAATTTCGAAAATCGAATTTAAAATTATGAGTTTCAACTAAATAAACTCTGAAGCATAATTTTACTAAATAATTTTGTCAACAAAATCACTGTTGTTAAGATCAGACAGGGCGATCGGATCGGTCAACTCAGATCGTCGATCGGGTGACAACAAGTCTCACCATAACCCTCAAAATCGAATTAGAAGTTGAACCATGGCCAGTTTGAACCAGTGAGAACTGGTCAAAACCATTTTGAACCGTGATTTTGCAAAATAATCTGGTTCACTAAGAAAAAAATAAAAAAAAAGATTATAGAAAAAATAGTAAAGATAAATAATAAAATAATCGTAGGGCACTTAGTTGTTGATCATGGAGATTATTTAAGCGACCAGAGCTCGTAGGCGAAACTTCGTGGTTGGACTGTTGATTGATCTCCTTTCAGGTTTGTTGTTCTTCTTTTTTGATGATGGTGGGCAGCTTCACGAGTGCGATGATGAACGACTTCTCTTGCACGTGCGTGTCGCTGTTCCGCTAATTCGACGTTGATCTGCTTGTTAGTTCGAGCAATGACTTTTTTATATTATAACTGTGCACTTAATAAACTTTTAAATTAACATTATCAATGTACTTGATAGTCACGTTGGCAAGTACTAAATTAATTATATATAGAGGATAATGAGTGTGCTGCGATAATGATGGTGAGCAGCCCACACTCACTCTTTCTCATATTTTTTTATAAACTTATTAGTGTGGGCTTATGATCATCGACCCACATCAAAATATTTACATGCAATGTGAGAAAAAATAAACTTCGTTGTGATATAAAGTACTGCACAATATTTTACTCTTATATATATTATATTGAGTTATATTATTTTATTACTATCCGGTTCGATCGAACGATTCGACTGATTCGATCTGAATCGAAAATTTTTTCGAACGGTTGTCCGGTCCGATCCGATCCGATCTCGACCGCGTTGAACAAAACTTAATTTACAAGCGTTTTTGTTGGCCCCATCTTAAAATTCCCGAATCGTATCGGACGGTGTGGAAAACGGTCAGCTTTCCATCCTGGCGGGTCCGACGGCCTTGATGCGAGATGGTACGTTGGTGGTGGATCGGTGCGGTCCACGTCCGATTCGACAAGGATCCGACGGTCCGGATTCCCTTGAAGCCAAAAGAGCTGGCGGCAGGTTCGATGCGCTCCTCGGCGTCAGCGCGCGCTCTGTGCGCTCACGTGAATGCTTCTGCTGTCATTTAAAGAGACAACATTTATCCCATACATACAGGTATTTATACTTTTCCGTATTTAATTTTTTTATTCTCTTTTTCTTAAAATAGGAAAAGGTATATATATATATATATATATATATATAGACTAATAATAGAATCACAACTACCAATCTCGAATTTATAAATTGAGAGAAAATATTATTATGGTTTTAAATTTGAACTCCAAAAATATTAAAAACAATTAACAAATTAGTAATATTTAATACTCTTTATATTAATAAGATAATATCTTTATCATCAACAAGTCCTAAACACTATACATTTATAAAAAAATATCATTTAATTCATTATATTATCTTTCGACTATTTTATCCTTACTTTTTATTATATTTTATTTATTATGGAAAAGCTGACTAAATATAAAAAATAAAATAGTTTAAAAAAATGATATTAAAAATTTAAGAGTGACAATAAACATACCCATTTATTTAATGCGTATATTATATTCAGAATAATGCAACCTCATCAGATCATATTCATATCAGAAAACATAATGCTTAACACCTATTTCATGTCCTTGAGTTTCATAGTGTATAAGTATAACTACGATAATAAAAAATAGAAATAAGTGAATTCCGTATTAATTAAAAATTACTTTGAGATGCACTGATTCTCATATTAATTTTATTTAAAGGATGTATTAAACAACATATGGGTGAATTATTACATTTATTGCAAATGATAAGGTCCTATTTAATCGAGGAATAGAACATATTAAAAATTTTATTTTTTACATTTGAATTAAACATTTATTTAATTAATTTGGTGGGACCCATAATATCTATTATGTAAAGAAAAAAAAAGCGTAGAGGAGAGTAATCTATTCTCTATCTCGAATTATATTTATTCTAATTAGATTATAAAAACTGAATTATGATGGATTTAAAAAAAATCATCTATAAAAACTTTACAAATAAACTTAAAAGTAGATGGAATGCAACAAACCTTGCAATTATTAGGTCAAACGAAACTTTATCTCTCTTCATTTAACCATAATAATATAAATTAAGCACATAACCTTTGCATGATGATAGAAAAGAATAATAAGACCAATTCCTTTTGACGCGATCGGAGTTTAACATCACGTGAAGGCTCTACAACAAATGGGATTGCATGAGTTTAATAATTTTAATTAATTAGTTTGCAAGCTTGATTCTTATTTATATAACTATTATTTGCAACATTTATTAGGGCATACGACACGTTGATGCAAATCCAAGGATTTAATATTCGTTCATGTGGTTTTTATCTTAACCCAATGTGGCATTAATTCACATTTTGGATTCTTCCATCCTCATATTGGACGACTATATTATTTGCCATCATGCTATTAAAAAAGTTCTGACTCAAGTACGGTGCTAACATGGTGAATATGGCATCCACCTATCAAGCAAATAATTTAGTGAGGTGGGAAGAGGTTTGCATTCTCAAGCTCTCGCCTTTACTTAAAATCTACTCCAACTTAATATTTAAAGTATAGAAAATGTTGAAAGTGTATTCTATAATATATCATAATTTTTTATCTTTTAAGTCATTAAATTTAAAGTTTATATTTAAAATAAATAATTAATTAAAAATATGAGTGTACAGCGCTGTAAATTATAATAATTTATTTTTTCTAGATTTATTGAAATAAAATTATTTTCACAAATTTTGTATTATATGTGAGTGACACAAATATTTTAATCTTAAATATATTATTTATTTTTAATTATCTAATAATTCATAAAAATATGAGATTATAAGTAGGTACACGTTTCATTGAACCCTCTAATATATTATTAACATTTGAATTCACGTTACTATAATTTCGAAAGATGCACCTTATATCTTCATATTTTATTAGTAAAAAACATACCAATAGTTTGTGTACACTCATCGTCTTCTTCAACAGACAAATTAAAAAGTTTATCGAAAAATGTAAAATTATAGTGTACCGAGATATCTCTATATCTAACATTTTGAGTTAAGGCATGTAGCTTTGTAAAAAAAAAAGGATATCAAATTAAAAAACATTTATATGAAATTAGAAAAACAAACCTTTCACCATTTTAATTAGATTAATCAGTGCCCATCAGTTAGAACTTTAAATATCGGTTGGATCAAGATTGTTATTAATAAATTCAGATTAAAATTTACAATTAGACCGGTTTACGTGTGTGATTATTTTTTATCCACAAATCCATTTAAATTATTTTTTTCATAATTGTTCACTTTGTGTTTTTTTTTTTCAGTTGCGATTCATTTGTATTTTTATTTGGTATATATCATGAGCCTTTTTTTTCGGTTAGGAGGCTTTATTTTTGTTGTATCTTTATGAAAACATCTCACTTTTGGAAATATAAAAGGTGATTATTATTTCCACTAAAACACCTCCCTAAAAATAATCACCAATTTTTTTAAATGATATAATTGAATTAGTCAAAATTCAAATTTAAAAGATTAAATCTAATCCAATTCAAATTAATTTTCATCTCATAACCTCCACCTAATGGCGTTCCTAAAGCTACTTTTCTAAAATTTTATTATTTCATAAAGAATGTTTGATATTTTTTTAAAATTATTCTTTAAAATCATATTATTATTTTCCAGTAACAACCCTAAATTAATCAATTAACAACCAACCAGTAATTAATAATATAAATACATGCCAGTCGTTTCCTTCCTGCATGCCATAATAATAAGATTTGATTACTTCTCTCTCTCTCCCCCCCTTTCTGCCCTTCCTCTTTGGCTCTTTTCTCGCCTCTGTTTGGAGTTCCCTCCGCTGCTACCTCTCCGCCTCCCGCGTCTCTTCTTGCCCTTGGGCGCCAGGTGGAGCGCTCGACGCATACCGCGGAGGCCAGAAGCAGAGAGAGAGAGAGAGAGAGAGAGAGAGAGAGAGAGAGAGCGGGTGGAAAGATTTGATTTTGATGAGGAGGACGACTCGGAGGGATGGGAGGTGGAAACGTGTAGAGGGGAGAAAGAGGGCAGCTTTTGGAGGCGACTGGAGGCAATGATGGTGGCTCACGAGTGGGATTTAACGCAGGGGAGAGAAGAGGCCACTCGTTTGGTTCGATTCCTGCTGCTTTGAGTGCTCTTGCCACCGCTCCAGTATTAAAAATCTCATCTTTGGACGAAAAGACGATGCCTTTTTGAGGAAGAAGGGGCGTCGCCGGAAGTTGCTCTGAAGTAAAGGTGCTTCCTTTTCTCCGAAGGAGGTCAGGAAAGGAGCGCGAGAAGAGGAAGAAAAAGGAGGCAGAGGGAGGAAATGGTTGAAGATTGTGGTGGTTTCTTCAGTAAGGTGATTTAATCTTCCTTCTTCCTTTTTGTGGTGCATTGTGATCTTATTGTGCCCTTTTTAGCCGGAGGTAGAAAAAATGTCAGGATCTCGATCTTGTTTGGTTTATGTATTGAGGTATTTGTTTTTTTTTTCTGCTGTTGCTCTTAATAGAGGAATGCTTTATTCTTCTTATTAATAGGGTCTGGTTGGCATCTATGATATCTGTACCTTGTCTATTGAATTAGTTTACATAGACATTACTAGGTTCCTTTCTCAACAATCGAATATATATATTTCTCATGCGATGGCCTAATCTCAACTTACGACAAAAACTTGGACTTTTGGTGCTATATTAATTTTCTCTAAGAAAAATGTTAAACTTTATCACTTCAACTTCTGTCTTTATGCATTGGAACGCCTGTTCTTCATTTTATGTTCATCTAACCATTGTATGTGTTATATGCATCAAATTGGTGCATGAGTTTGGTCCTTCAAAAGACAATCTTTTCCTGTGTTAGTTTCTTCAGACATTTCTTAAGTTCTTTCTATTCTGTTTCATCATTTCTTGCAGGATGGACTGGCCGTGAAGCCACCGAAGAAGTCGTACATCGCATTGAGGATGCTTATGTTAGCTACTGTGATGATTTGTGGTATTTATATTTTCTCTATGTGCCTAAAGCAAGTGGGGAGTCATAATAATCACAGAAGTCTGAAGTTTAATGTGATAGAGGAACTTTGCAGTCTTCCGAAGTCCCTAGTTCCTTATGTGCACTACCCAAAACCAGTGACCTATAGCAGGTAGTAAGGATACCATCCTCTTGTTCTAGAAGGTTTTGTTTTTTATTTAGTTAGGATTTTTGTGTAATTGTTCTTCTATATTTGCAGGAATGAATGTGCATGTACGCCGGTTCGTTCCTTTGCTATTTTGTCTATGCAAAGGTCTGGTAGTGGGTGGTTTGAGACTCTTTTGAATAGCCATATTAATATTAGCTCAAATGGCGAAATCTTCTCTTCCAAGGAGAGGAGGAATAACATCTCGTCTATCATCAAGACATTGGACCAAGTTTACAACCTGGATTGGTACAGTAGTTCTTCAAAAAATGAATGCACAGCTGCGGTTGGCTTGAAGTGGATGCTAAATCAGGTAAATTTGCAATTATCGTCACATCTCTTTTAGCTTTATCAGGCATCTGGCTTCCTACACAACTGAAATTTTCACTTGTTTAACTACATAGACACTCAAATCTTGTATGCTTTATAAAATCCAGTTTTGCTGTGAGCATCACTGTCTAAAATGATTACTGCAGGAAAATTTTACTACCTGCTAACTGACCCCAGGCTATGATTGCAAATTTTGAAAAGAGGTTTCACAACATTTCTTGCAGCTTATCTATTTTAGAGAGAATAGTCACATGAGCTACTAATTCTCATCATAGCTCTTTTATTAAGCTTTAGGAAAAAAAAGTAATTATGCTTGACAAGTTAGCTATGTAGTTGTACAAGCCTACAAGATATGGAAACTTCTGGATGAAGGCTATATAAGCCTAGAGATTATTCAAGGTAGTTCAAATGAGTATGATGAATTATGCAGATGCAGATTTAAGTTGGCTACCTTGTTCGATATAATAATCTTCCAAACATGAAATGTTAAAAAATGTTGACCAATAAACCCTCAGGATCAAAGAACTCTTCTCTGATAGAAAAAAAAGAATATAAACTTGTTTTTACTTTTTGACTTTGTCAATCGTACGATTAGGCGAACCTTGTCATCTTCCAAACATGAAATGTTAAACAATATTGACTAATAAACCCTCAGGAGCAAAGAACTCTTCTCTGATAGAGAAAAAGAATATAAACTTGTTTTTACTTTTTGACTTTGTCAATCGTACGATTAGGCGAACCTTGTCATGAGAAAATTAGGAGTACATTTATGCCTTATTCCAATCTTTAGTACTTCTGTTGTTCACCATGACACTCAATTAGAACTTGCTTAGCGCTACCACAGTTCACAATATAATGAGCAAACAGTATGCAACATGGGTAATTTCATTCATTTATTTCCTGAAAGTTCCTTGACTTTGATGCTTTTTAAGGTGTGATCTTGGCATTTTAGTGATATCCAATGCATGAAGACCAATTTTAAGTTCTATCCCGTTATTTATTGTACTCAGAAAGACACGAGTCACATGACATTTATTTGCTGTTTTGTGGTCGCATAATTGTTCTAAGGTGTCCAGATCAAGCAATAGACATCTTGGAGTTAGTAATAGTAGAATGGAATTGCAACATTGTAAGATAAACAAATCCTGAGGGGAAAGTATTTTGTGCATGGATATTTCTTAAATTGTGATTATATTTTGAATCAATCAGATATAATTTATGATAAGTTATAATATCCTGTACTATTTCCTTGGTCAAAATAAATCTAAAATCTAACTGTTTGATAATTTGTAGTCTACTGAACTGTTCAGGATTCAGAATGCAATAACTCCTAAAGAACTATGCTCTTCACTTAACCCTCTTATTTTTGCACATTACAATCATATGATGTTCTATTATTTATTATGTTAAGGCTTATTTGGTTTAAGTCCTCTTCATGTATTTATATTAGGTCATCAATCATGCTGCATCTTCTTGTCAATAGATACAGAATTCTGATAATATTTCGGTTTATCTACTATAGGGACTTATGGCTAATCATGAAAAGATAGCTGAGTACTTCGACGAACAAGGAGTCTCTTTAATATTCCTGTTCAGAAGAAATCTACTCCGTCGATTGGTTTCCCAACTTGCAAATGACCATGATCGCAGCATTAAGCAGCTAAATGGGACGCACAAGGCTCATGTCCATTCAGAACACGAGGTGAGTGGAACATATCTGGATGTCTTAGTGTTTTTGCTGCAAACTTTTGATGTGTTACTGATGCTTGCAGGCGCAAATACTCGCGAGCTACAAGCCCAAGGTTAACACCTCTGAATTGATTTCATATATTAAGCAAACAAATAAGTTGGCTACTGATGCTTTAGAGTACTTCAAGAACATCCGTCACATAATTTTCTATTACGAAGATCTAGTGCAGAATCGAAAGGTGAGTTTTCTTCAGAACTTGGTTATACATGTTTAGTTTCGGAACTCAAATCTACCTTCCTCTACTTATTGCGAAGCGACTCAGAACTACCCTTGCTAAGTTATTATATATACTTCTCTTTCCGAAGAAGCTGATGAATGCTTTGGACTTCCTCGGAGTGCCTCGGCGCAAGCTTACAAGTCGACATGTTAAGATACACACGAAGCCAATGTCAGAACTTGTGGAAAACTGGAAGGACGTCTATAGTGCTCTTGTAGGAACACACAGTGAGGGGTTTCTAAATGCAGACTACAAAATTTGAAATGCCACTGTGAAATATGTTGGTGTAAATAAGTTGCCTTCTCATCAAGTAGTCTTTTCTAATATAAAACACTTGTAGGCAGAAAATTTTGGTTACATAGCTTAAACATACACCACTGACATTTGTAATTTTTTTTCTCATTTTTATTAATCTCATGTAATTTTCTGTATTCTTTTCTTGCAGAGTTTCATTTCATAAATTGAATTCTGTGCCAATACTTCAACCTCTCTCTCTCTCTCTCACACACAACCAAACTTGACCTCTAAACACAAACTAAAATTATCTATATACTTGAACAACTAAATAATTATATTATTTTGTTAATATTTATTTTATTTATTGATTTCAACTGCTACTATATACGAATATACATAAAAAAATGGAACTATTATTAAATAATTAATGATTATACATAAAAAATACTAGCCACTTAGGAATGATTTTTTCCAAATATGTTAGATTTTTGGGGTCAAGGGAATATCAATATTTCATGTTTATGAAACAAGGAAAACGAGTAATGTTTATTAAAATATTACCAAACAAACAAAATCTAAATTATAATTTCTGGTAAAACAATTACAAGTTGTAACGGAAAAGGCACGCAAGCTTCTAACGATGTCAGTGCGTGTGAAATTATTAAGGCCCTTTATGTATTGTACTTGAATTAAAATTTTTATATAATAATTATTTCTATAGTCTTAATCTAGTGGAAATAATATTAATCTAAAATAGAGAAAGAATATATTGCATTTTTTTGTTCTTTTGATCATAAACGATGTGGAGCGCGCTGATCCATCGAATGAGAAAAAAAAGACTGTTTAATTAAAAAATAAAAAAAAGATCTTAATTTTAATTTTATTCTCAATCAAAATGACAATATAAGTATTTTTATAAGAAGATATATTATGTTATCGGGGCCTAATTAAGGTCTATTACATAGACGGCATAAAAAGAAAGATATTGAAAATATAACACACAAAAAATGATCATATCAAATTGATGGGTTAAATAAAATTTATTGGATTGTGGCAATTCATACGACAAATTGTTACCGGTTGATCTACACCTAATGTTTCAAATACTAGACAATATTTTTAAAATGAAAGTAAAGTTTTCTAATTAATTCATAATTTAGCAACACAATCACGCTTCACACAATTTAAATATATTTATCATAAATATTTTTCAATTTTTTTTATAAAAAATGCACTTTTTTATGAAAATATTATTTTTATACAAAAATGTAACATTTTTTATATCAGGTTGCAGTTAACGTATTAAAATTATAACTTTTATTATTTGTCTCTTCTCATAGCAAGATTTTTGTCCAGGGTTGTAAGATAAAAAAAAAACTCGATCCGACCTAACATAAAATTTTAAGTTTAAGTTAATTTTTTTGGCTATTTTTGTGTATACCTCCATAATTAAAATTATATAATAATAATAATAATAATAATAATAATAATAATAATAATAATAATAATAATAATAATAATAATAATAATAATAATAATAATAATAATAATAATAATAATAATAATAATAATAATAATAATAATATTTAACATATATACAAGTACTCAATTAAGAAAAGAAGTTTTGTGAATAAATATTATCAAAAGTTGTACAAGCTATAAATAATGATATTAATAATATATTAATATATATGTGGTTGATTCGAATTTATAGAATAAAATGTCTCTTAATATCATCATAAATATAAAATATATAAAAAGACAGGGTCTCGAAATATCACCTAATAAAATTAATAGAATGCTTTAGTTAGAAAAAAAAATCATCTATGGCGATTTTTAATATGTTAATACTTTCACCTCTACTTTTATCTCTTAATTACAAATTTAAATGATTCGTTTTTCCATTATAAATGCAAGAATGTGGGTTAGTTAATGACTTAATGCCTTCACGATGACGATATAACAAACTAAATACAGGTATTTAATAAAAGATTAAATAAAAAAACAATTACAAACAAAAGAAAGTATGGTGAATTGGGAGACCTTCAATTTTAATTATAAAATTCCATCGCATAACTTTTATGTGATGACGATTTTATTATTTTATAACAAATAAAATTCTATGTAAACATTTTAAGAAAAAAGTGAAACTTAGAGAAGATAGTGAAAAAGAAAGTATACAAAAAAATATAATTAAGTATGACTTTGTATTTATATTGATAGATTATAATTTTTTTTATAACAAAGAAAATGCTATTCGATATGAAAAGTCAGCATTATGATAAATAATTTATGGAAAATTTATATTAATGTAAATGAATATAGTCATTTGAATTAATTGTAACCATACTATTTTTTAGTGTAAATTAATGAAGCTTATTCAAATTCTGAATAAGAAGAGTTATGTAAATACTTAAAATTTAAATTATTCTTCTTCTTCTTATTATTATTATTATATTGATTATTGAAAATTTTATTTGAACTTTATATTAATTTTTTTTGCATTTTTTATGGAATCATAAACATGGAATTTGAAGAGTTGATTATAATAAATATTTAATACAAATTAATTAATGATATAGTTACTAATCTAAAAAGAAATTACAAATGCTAGATTACCATTATTACATATCATATATTTGCATTAAAAAAATAGGTGACACACATTTATTTCAATTTTATTGATTTTTTAATTTTAGTTCAATCACGTTTTCTTTGGTCAGATTTATGACTCTGACCTTACCGAA
Organism: Pontederia paniculata; assembly: GCA_001647135.1. Taxonomy (NCBI): domain Eukaryota; kingdom Viridiplantae; phylum Streptophyta; class Magnoliopsida; order Commelinales; family Pontederiaceae; genus Pontederia; species Pontederia paniculata. Next base: position 14,103 of record LTAE01000138.1, on the reverse strand, counting down.
TGTCAATCTTAGTTACGTTAAGTAGGGGTTGGAAAAATACAAATTTTCAAAGGGCATTGTTTAGCTGACTTGATACGATGAATTCCAAACTTACCTTATCAAATTAGGCGGGTAGACCATTTATCTGATCACAAATATATATAAAAGAAAAGAGCATGTAACTTTTATTTATGTATTTATTATTATTATTTTTAACAATTAATATCGTGTTGTATGCATTATACTAAAAAAAATGTTACATACTCATTAACTCTTATATATATAATGATTATTTCAGTAAAATTAACAACTTTGGAACATTATTCTGAATATCATCAGACAAAAAAAATATATTTTTATTTCAATTTATTTATTTTTCTTGTGTCAGATTCATGATCATTTCTAGCTAATCGAAAAAAAGAAATGGGAGAAATCCAATGCTTATAAAGGTTGTGCCAGCAATCTCATGCTGCACAAAAGTATTTGTTAAGACGTGAGCGCGACAGACCGTTCGATTAATTAATCGATCGAATAATTTGATTAATTAACTGAATCTATTCAAAAGAAAACTTCATTATCCGGTCCAAGAAAATGATTAACCGGTATCAGTTTATCGACGGTTAATTCAAAATGCTAAACTTGAACATAATCTAAATAAATATGTAGAATATAAAATACGACTAAATATAAATACAACTGATCTAATAATAACTTTATATAAGAATTAATATTATTGTTTTATAAATAATAAATTGTGATTATTAACCAAAATTTTGATTATTTATCCATAATGGATCAAATTATTTTAGTTAACAAAATTATTATCCAATAATCAAATCGAAATCGAATTAGATATTTTGATCCCATTAATAGATTAAATTCTGATCGATTAACCATGGTTAATCATGCTCATCCCAAGGCATCTGCTAGTCTTTGTAAAGTTGCCAACTTCTTTTTATGCATGAGCAATAACTTATGCAGACAAAATGCCGCCATTTTGCATTTGTTTCCAGCTGGATTCTTCATAGGTCTAGCCCACAGCTTTCTGCCTCGACCTAGCTCAGCCATTGAGATCAGAGAGAGTGACAGACGACTCCAACTCAGAAGGACAGTGAGATATGAGAGAGAGAGAGAGAGAGAGAGAGAGAGAGAGAGAGAGAGAGAGAGATTTTGCCAGTAAAAATGTCAATCAGGTAAAGCTATATATAGACCATGACTAACTTTAGAATGAATAGGCAAATATATAAACTAAGGTAGAGATGAACATACTTCCAATTTTTTCCTGTGAACGGAACACATATATTACTGACTAATGAGTAGAAGAAAAAAACATGATCATCTCCAACATTTTTTACATGAATTATATATACTATAGTTTAATTAATTTTCCCTGGGCCATCCATAACTAGCCGATCAAAGGATCATGAGTTTCTTGTTGTTTCCTTCTTTCTTTCCCCTGAAGCAGATGAAAAGAAGAGAGTTTTTTTTTTGTGTTCTTTTTGAGTTGTTAATTATCTATTGTGTTTCTATTTTTAGACTATGATATCCAGAGATTAGTCCAGTTGGAGAGCTATGAGTATAAAGGTTTATGAACATGAGAAATATATACTAGTTCGTTGCGTCTAGGATATATGGACCATAAGAAATAATATGCATTTCTGAATGCACCATGTAAGTATGATGTAACAATCGAGATTTTTAATTAATTAAAAATTATTCTAATTAATTCAATTTAGAGTTTTTATGTTTAAAAATAAACTTCAAGGTAGAAAATTCTCTTTCCTCTCTCATAAAAAAAACTTTAGCTGTCAAGGAGAGTCACTCTCTTCTTCTCTTTCTTCTCTCTCTAAGGTGTAACAGAGCACGTGAAGGAGAATGACAACACAGATCGCAAGGGGACGAGAGCGGAAATGAGTAGATCGTAAAGAACAAACGAGAGAAAACTTCGAACACATATACATAAGAGGATCAAATATAAAATTTATCGTATGTAACAGGGTTCTAACATTTTTCTTCCTTGTACATTTAAATTAAATTGATCTGATAAGTTAGATTTAAACTCATGCGACATGCGCTTTGAAACAATTGAATTGCATTTGATTTTAGAAAAAAAATAAGTCCCACCGATCCACGCTAGATTGATCCTTCTTAAATATATCCAATGATTCTGTTTTGTTTGATTCATGTGTTGTCTACTGATACAGACAAAATGTAGAATGCATGATGGAAGGTACTGATTAGAATGGAAACGTGATAGTATATAACCATATCGCAATAAATACTGTACTAATCCTTGTGCTCAGTATTATATATTTGTGGTCAATTTATGCATGTCTATGAAGTAATGAGATTTATATAATTTCAAATTATGGTTGAGTGCTTACATATCTCCAAGTTATCTTCATAACCTATCCAAAATTTGCCATATCTGTTATACTCGAATTTTGAGTATGTTTTACTTGATCAAAAATTAAGAATAATAATCATTAGAAAGGTTCTGAAATCCAGATTTCATGGGATCTGATTTTGTTCGATTTGGATCTGTGTATAAAAAAGTTATGGCCAAAAAATGAGACCTCTATTATGCTATTTTGCGGAGAGACGAGTTTGACATATAAAATATATAATAAATTGAAATGATCGAATAAAAATAATAAATTTTAGAATAGATATATATTGGTAGTAGCCTGATGGAGAATTTGTAATGGTGCGAAAGTGACGTGCCTTAAGGGAAGTTATCAAAATTTTTAGAAACTACCGTTAAAATATAATATGGAAGATAGATTAGGGTTATTGTAGAAATTTTCGAAAAGAAATGTGTGAATAAGATAAAATCTCAAAATTTTATCTTCAATCTCTTTTTTTTCAGTCTAGTTTGCAGAAAAAATTGAATCACTCAAAATGGATGTCGGTATATTTATTTAATTTCGTATTGAAGATGTGTCACGATTTCCTAATGCTGAAAAGTAGATTATTGACGATTTTATTAATGGAATGATTGATGTATGAGATGCAAAAACTTAGATTTCCATTACAAGGATTTAAAATGAAATTGCATGTGATTTAATTGATCCATGATGATATGATTTGGTTCCCGATGAATTGACCCCTAGCCGTGGGGGAATTGGGTTCCATTAGGAATACTCGAAAAAGAGTTTCTTTCGGGAATAATTATTTAATTGAGTCCCTTTGGGGACAATGATATAATGAATTCTCTAGGCCTAGCTAGTTTTAATGGTATTGAGGCAAAAATCAATGACTTTTATTTTTGTTAATGGCTCATTAACGACTGATTTCTTTAATCGTATAGCTTAAGACAACATATAGTAAAAATAGTAAATAGATCCTAAGTAAAATGTAATTTAGCTTGAACCTATTGGCATAGAATATTGGGCATTGTACCAACAATGCAATTGAGATTTTTGCAATTGAATAATAAAGAATATTGAAAAGTTAGAAATAAAAAAAATGAGAGGGCTAATGGATAAAGTGAATTAAATGAGAATTATGTATACTAATTTTAATTTCTTATCTTGTCTTTTATATATGGTTAACTTTATATTTTCTTTACATATTGGGCTTCATCGCTCATGGAAGAATTGTCTCCCCTGCTTTTGATCTTGCAGTCGATAAACGCAATGGATAGGTGATGTCACTATTGGTCATGCTAATGTTCATGAGTCTAAAGGCTTGCACATGCCAAGAGTCTAATATGAATCATTTTAATTTTCATCAAGTTTATAAAACTATTGTCAAATATATCATTTCATTTTGAATTAGAGAATGTTTTGTTTTGACCAGACTTGTTTAATAGATTTTATTTTGAAAGTCATTGCTTTCACATTAAATATTTAGTATGTTCACTAGTTTTTGGCAAAGTTTAAGTCAAATAATAATGTCGTAGCGTCTCTAAGTCTACATTCTGTCATGTGGCAGGATGTGGATTTGAGGGCGTTACATATGAAAATGCATCTATATCGGAACAAACACTTCTAAACAAAGGTATGAAGATGCCTCTATATTGGAACAAACACTTCTTAACAAAGTTACATTGGAACATGCCTTGGTGAATTTAGAGGTCTACATCAACGGTCACCATCCTTAGGGATCAACTCCAAATAGTAATCTTCTATTGTTTGGTCAGCTACCATCCTTAGATTGTGTCAAGTTAAATTGAAATGGATCATTTCGTGCCCCAACAGGGATAGAAGGTGCAAGTTACATTCTTCACTCTAGTACAAAGTTCTCTACTATTTGCAAGTGTCAATCAGTGATGGAGGCGGAGGCTTGGGCTGTTAGATGTGATTTACTTGAATGCATCTCTTTTGATGTTGATAGACTCATTGTGGAACTAAATTCAACCAATTTCCCTATCAAGAAGGCGAGACCTTTACGACGCATCAGGAATATCCTATCGGATTGCAGGATGTATTTAATGTTACCCAATACTATAACATTCTCTAAGGTTAATCAAGCTATAGATTTTTTGGCAAACTCCACAAGAGCTACTCAAACAGATGTTATTTGGATTAGGGATCTCCTTCGGACCTTCAAAACATTTTGTATTCATAAATCAATGTCTTTTTTTCAATTTTAATAGTTAAGATTTCCTTTAAAAAATTGTAAATTCACTAGCATATCACTAAACCTAACACTTCAAGTTATGGGCATCCCTCGATAGGTCTATCTTGGTTGGTTGCTTTTCTGCATATGTTATCAAGAAATGATACAATACAAGAGGTATGGAACCATTATGTATCACCCTTTTAGAATGTTGATAGTATCATTGTAACACCCCAACACGAATCGTGTCCAAGTGGAACATGGGTCGTGTTGCTGTTAAGATGAACCTAACGTGGGTCGTGTTCATATTGAACATAGACCTATTGTGAATCAGACTTAGAAAAATATGATAAAATAATTTAACTAATTTTGGAATAAAATAACAAAAAATGTGATTAACTTGAATTATACTCGGATTATGCCCTAAAAACTCTATAAAAAGAGGGTTATAGAGAAGATGGCCTCATTATTCTCTCTCGTAAGCCTAAGCATCATAATTTTTTTCTCTCTCTCTCCTCTCTCTTTTTCTCTCCCTCTATCTCTCCTGGAGCACTAGAAGAGGAGGCCACACCGGAGAAGAAGATTGAAGTGCGAGAGACGAAGAAGATTAGCAAACACGATTAAGGTGTGTAAAATAAAGCATCAACCTTAAGACATTGTATATAAACATGATTTGATAAAAGAAATATTGATAATCGTGCATCAAAATTCTACTGCTAGAGATAGAACAAATCGTGTCGCACCCGACGTAATCCGCGTTCGCCGTAAAGCTAAAGGAAACGACCATGTCGCTCCTAGACGTGGGGTCATGTTCCTAGACAATATCGATAGGGAGGCGAGACATGTGTCATGTTCTTCTCAGACAGGGACCACGCTCCCTACATAGCACCAGCCCGTCATGAGTCATGTTGCTGGTCGCATTGTCGACAAACGCATGCCACATCCCATGGACCACTTGTTGTTGATTGAACACACACCGTGTCTCGAACGTGGGCCGTGTCCCACAAGGACATCGGAGATGGAAACTAACTATGTCGTAATAGGAAATAGGCTATGTTCCGAGATTCCTCGGATTGAAGACCTGTCAACTTTTCTTGACCTGAAAAGTGGTTGTGTTCCCTTTGACACAAGCGGCGTTCTTGAACCATGCAAACCTGAACCATAACATAGACCAGGTTTGACCCCAACACGGGATGTGTTACCTGATGAACTGTATACCAGACGTGGGTCATTTCACTTGGAAAATGGACACGCTAAAGTACAACGGGCATGTGAAATGGATCATGTCAAACACTGAAGCAGATTGTGTTCCTTGAGGTTTACCACGCGGACCCCGTTAGACAACACCGACGTGGACCATGTTGGTCTCTAACACGGGTTGTGTTTTGCTTGATCATATGATAATGAAAAATAATTGAATTGTTCTATAATGATTGAAAAACCCCAATGATTGATATCTTAGGATCTCTAAAAGATAATGTAGAAGTGAGTCTACTTTCCAATCGATAACATGATTAATGTTATCGTATGAAGAGGATGACCCAGCTAGAGATTTCTTCCCTCATGTTTAGGGTTTCATGCCCTCCTATTTAGGGAATTGTCCCTCTTGTCTAGGGGTTCACTCCTCTTGTTAGAATTTCATACCCTCCTATTCAAGGATTTATCTCTCCTCATGCGTAATGGCCTAGCTAGCCATTCTAGCGTCGTGACAACATGAATCTTCCATGCTCTATTAAAGTCTCGCACCTGAATGTAATGATTGAAACTTAGGATAAGATAAATAGAAGTCCTAAGTTCTTATTGGGCTCTTAACATATTGAACACCGTACACAATAGTGTGTCTGATGTTCTAGTCACTGATGATACTAAAGAAAATAATGACCAATGATCATAAACATACTGAACACTGAATTTAAAGTGCATCTTAAGGTGCAACTGATGTTCTAATCATTTATGTAATGAAGTCATTGAAGGAAAGATAAAAGTAAAGTTACTATTTAACATGATGAACCGATGAAATAGTGCACTTCTTTATTTTATCTGTGTATATGCTTTTCTCTCCTGATATTTAATGTTATATATTGAGCTTCATTGTTTATAAGAGAATTATCTATTTTTGATCTTGTAGGCGATAAACGAAATCAATATGCGATGATACTGGTGATGTTGTGCTCGTGATATGAAGGCTTGCACATAATAGAAATCTAGTCTTGAGTCATTTTAGTTTTTTCTTTATCAAATTATTGGAACAATTTAATAGACTATGTTATTTGGCTAGATTATTGAAATAGTTTTTATTTTAAAGTTACTACTTCTGCATGATATACCTTTATTGATGATTAGTTAGTTGGTTAATTGTTCAATCAAAGAAGAATGTCATATAGCCTCTAAGTTTGCATTTTTTCAAGTGGCATAGAATAGATTTGGGGATCTATACATATATTATATAAATAGTCTACCAATGCCCCATTTATGCTAGGAATTGTTACAAGTTTACGCTGCCATAACCTCTTATTTATTTTTATGTGAGATTCAAAGCACCAATATATCTTCTGAATGGCATGCATGTCCGGATGTAATGGATGCACTTGCACACACACACACACGAATTAATATTTGTTACATAATATGTTAATGCTTAAATAATCATACAAAAATGTTTGGAATTTGTATATGTTCTTTGAGGTATTAATATGACTGTTTATTCATATGAATTTGTAATGATATGAGCAAATACTAATACGTTCTTGATCCAACTTAATTTAGAATGATTATTTATTCACAAACTTCTATAAAAACTTCATTTGAAATAATTGAATTAATCGACTAACAATATAATGCATGGAAATGTCCATTAATTCTCAGATATCAATGCAACTATATAGTGTATCATCATTGCATCAAACAATTATCATTTGATAACTTCTTGCATTGGGTTAAGGAGCATGTAAAATAATGATATCTATCGGTCAAAAAATATATAAATAGTGAATACATCCATAGTAGGTGTCCATGCATGTGTTATACATTCTTTTTTCATAATCAATGAATCAATTCAGTGATAGATGAGCGACTCAAGGTTCTCAAATTCTCAAGTCAATTTCTTAAACTCTTACTATTTTAAGATTCTATGTAGTTTTCCTTTTTTAAAATATTTATTATATTGTCAAACTCTTGAGTCAACCTCTTAAACTCTTCCAAAGAAATAATTTTAAAAATTATTTAAACTTTTCTAGACTCTTATAGAGTTTATACGATTCTATGTGAATACACACCTCTTTATTTTTTATAATAAAATATTTTTAAATATTAATATATATTTTTAATTAACTTATTAGTAATTATGAGTTAAATTTATAGAGAATATATTATGAGTTAAAATTATTGCAACTAAATTTAGTGCATCTTTAACTTTCTTTATTTTTTTAACATAGTAAATCACAAAATTATTATTAGATATTTAGTAATTGGAAGTAATAGTTTTTGTTTTTATTGCTTCATTTAATGCAATATATTAATTTTTATATGTTTGGATATTAAATATGCACATAATTTTATATGGTAAATGCAATATTAATTATTTTATAATTTAATTTAATTGATACATAAACTCTATAAGTTCATATACGAGTTTACGATACGAATTTACAGGAGAGAAAATGAAGATACTCCCTATTTAGGGTCTGTTTGGCGATGAGCACTTTAGCCTCAAAAGCATTTGAGCCTAAATGGTCTTAATAAATTAATATGATAGACCGTTTAATTTCTAATATTATGTACTTTCTAAAAACTTTTCATGTGATTCACAACAATGAATTTGAAATAATCTTTTTAACTAAATATACATGCATAAATAAAAAAAATTAAAAAATTATATGTACTAATATGAATAATATTTAAAAGTTATCAAGTATCTATGCTAGAATGCTAATAAAAGTTCTGATGAAATAGAAGGGCAAATTAAGTATAAAAGTTTAACCTATATTTTCATCCATTAAATTTTAATAAAAATGATCTATCACTCAATCACTAACCGCTAATCCATGTTGTCAGAACCGGACCGGACCGGCCGGTTCGATCAGTTCGACCATCGACCGGGGCCTTGTCCGGTCCTAGTTCAAAGAAAAATCCGAATAATGGATTGAGCCAAATGGAACCAGTCAAAAATCGGAAAATAACAGGTTGAACCGTTCAAATCGGTCAATTTTATTGAACCGGCCGATTCAACTACATAATAGGAAAAAAAGAAAAGAGAAAACTGGGCTTCGGGAAAGTGGGCTTAGGAGGTTTTTAGATATGAAAATATATAATTATGGGCCTTTTAAACATATTTTGAATTATTTTTCTTTTTCTTTTTAATTATTAAATAAATTCTTTAATTAATATTTGTATTTGAATAAATAATTATTTAAGATATATTTTTATTAATAGATTTCGTATCAAATAAAATATTAATTGATCATAACTAATATAATTTAAAAGTAAATTTAATTTTTTTTCATACTTAATCAGATTATTTGAGATTCATTCATCTAGATTATAAATTATAGTTTATCTTAATATTTTTTAATAATATTTGATTCGACCATCCGACTTAACAGGTTTAGGGCCTGTTTGGCTTAGCTGATAAAAAATATCTGATAAGCACTAATGCTGATAAGCAATTTAAGTGTTGATACTTATTTTAAAATATAAGTAGTTACATGTTTGGATAAAAGTGCTGATAATATCAATAAGTAGTTATAATGTTTGTTAAAATAAATATTGACTAATATACCCTTAAAGTTATATGATAACAATATTAAAAGAGATGGATAAAAGAGTAATATAGTTGGTTAAAATTAATAAGTCAACAACTTTAAAAATAAGCAGGGGGGACCCTGCTTATTTTTTTTCAACTTATAAGTAATTATCTAACAACTTATAAGTAAATATTTTTAGTTACCAAACATGGATATATTCTAAAAATTACTTATAAGTAGTTTTAACCTACTTATAAGCTTAGCCAAACAGGCCCTTAACCGATTCAACCTGATCACGAAGCCTCTCCGAGTCGACGTCCGATTCGATTCTAACAACTTTGCCACTAATATATAAAATAATTTATCAAATATTTTATATCAAAATGTTAACTATTTGATCAAATTAAATCTCCGAATTCTAATCTAAACTCTTTTTTTTTTTTTTTGCCAAATACAATCTAAATATATTTATCCAGTGGGGTGCACCCGCCCTTGATGGCACCTAAGACATGTTAACCTCAGATCATTATAACATGCATATAACAAGATGTTGAATTACTCTTGGCAACTAGAAAATTAAGCAGAAAAGAAAAAAAAAACATAATTAAAGGACCTTGCAGGATGATAAAACTGTTCGAAAACGTTGAATACTCCGAGCAGATGATGAAGTTTGATACTTATATATGCAAGCGAAAAAGAAGCCACGTTTGTATATGAATATGATACCTTGATCGGAAACGAGTGTATATAATTATATATGCCGGTCATCTCCATGGATATGTGTGTTGATAACAGCTGCCAAGCATATATATAGACCTTGGCCATGCAAAGGGCCTCGAATGAGAAGAAGAGAACAAAATGTAGCCAAGGACAAACTTGCCGGCCACTTTGCAATAAAAGGCCCCCCGCCCTGTGCGGCAGTTCCGGCAAGTCATCCTTGGCTGCACTCCACTCTCTACCTCTTCATTCAAGGCCCTCCATGCGTGCTCTCTCGCTGTAATTAAGCTTATGCTTCATTGCTCTCTGTGGTGCACATCTTCCAGTGTGAGGGAAGTGCAGGTATTTATAGCACACGTACAGGAAACAACTGGTTTGATTAGATTGACATGATTCGATCTTGTTGGCCATGGATGGACTCATGGAAGGGAAACTTTGAATGATATGGAGATCTCTTTTAGTCCACGAGAATTTCAAATGGGGAATGTGATTTGTGGTGCCAATTCGAATCTTGCCTTGTTCTGGTCGGCATTGAATTAAGCTGAGGAATGCTGATCATGCCTATCAATCAGATAAGGGACTGCTGCATGGTGGGCCTCAAAAGAAGGCTATTGAGAAGGAGGAGTATTATTTGTTTCCTACTTTTTCTGTGGGTCAGTTGCCTCTTTTGATATATTTAACAGCAACTGTACGTAGGATCTTTTGTTGTAGGCCAAGTTTGAGATATGGGGAGAGGGTGTGCTCAGGGTCAACTGAGATTTGGCATTGCTGTTTCATCTGCCTTTCAGAATTGAGAGACAACCATTTGGTTATGAAGTTCTACTATATATAATAATATGTTATATTTTATAAAAAAATAATATCGTTCAACTTCATTTTTTCGATTTGTTTGAATTATTTATGAAAGTGTCATTTCTAATATTTTCCTTTATTTATATATAATAATATGCTATTAAAGTTCAAAATAACCTTTGAAGGTACTTTAGTGATATTTTCGATAATTTATAGTGATAATTTATTATAGAGTTGATTCAAATTATTGATTAATAAAATAAAATGTGTCTAACGTCGAAACCATATAATATATTATATTTTATAGTATTTTTATTGTCACTTTAGCTTTCAAGAGCATTGATTTGAACTAGTTTGGTTCACCCTCACAAACAAAAAAGACTTCCACCGAAATTTTTTAGGTACATAAAAAAATTAAACTCGAAATTTTGCTTAAAAAAAATGCTTGCCATCCAAACGTTCCTGTGGCTTATGGTATTTTGATAGAAATTGTTAACATGGTTTATGTTTACACTATACTGCATCATCTAATTAATTAGCTTTTAATTACATGTTAACATGTGTTATAATTTTTTGTGATGACAAACTATTTCAGAAAAGTTTGATGCTAACTCCATAATCAAACATCCCTTCTTTATGTCCACATATATACTTGCATGGTGCACCTTTCATTAGCAGAAGTCTTGGTCTCCTATGGGAGACCGGGACCATGGAAATCATGTTACATTTTTAATAAAACCTCCTTCTCAGAATCTGCTGAAAGAGGATCATATATTATCTCAGAATATATGCCTCCATTATAAGCAAGTGGAAGGCATGAGGAAGTGCTTACACTAAAATTAATAGCCATAACCTCCTATGTCATTCATTAATTATGATTTTTTGATCCAAATTAAGAAAATACATTGTGCTCATATTTGATTTTCAGAAGTGCTATTGTTGAAAGAAAATTACCGTAAACGCTATATTCATTCAAGATTAGCAAACCATATTTTTATTTTTATGTTATTATTTATTTGTTTGTTTTTTTATATTGTAAGTTGTTTAAAATTTTATTGTAGGCCTAAACTCTTTTATTATGAATTAATTCAATTTTACTCTATTCATACAAATTATTTGCGTACGGAGGGTTTCGAGTTTATCAAGTGCGAAGTGTTAAACCATCAAATGTCTTCCTTTAATATTAGGCCCCCAAAGATATTATTGTTCTCTTCTTCTTATGCCATATGTAATTTAATTAATCTCCAATAATCCACTAAGAGTGAGTGAGAATTGTAACAAGAGTTAAATTTATAGACAATTATGAATGATCAGGTTGAGGGGGCCAAAGTCAAATAGATGTCTTTTGATCTGTCTCTCCGAGAGAGCTTTGTTGTGAGCTTGTGGATGAAGGTTGCAAAAGAGACACACATGTACACAGGAGGAGGTGGTGGTGGCATTGGCCAAGGTGAGCTGCATGCATGGGGATGCAGGAATGAATTAACTTGGTACACTCGGGGGTTATTCTTGATATATACATCACACATTCAAACGTCACATCTTTTTAAGCAAATCCATCCTTTGACAGTGTGACAACTAGAAGCATCGTTCATCAATGATCGGCAGGACAGATCCTTTCTTTCCTTTTGTCTTGAGTTTGATAGAGAAATTAATTGAAGTCAATTATATAGGAGGTATATCACTTTTTCCTTTCCTTCTTTTCGGCTGGTAGAATCTGATTCTTGCCATATTGCATGCATGCAAATGTTCTGAAATGATCTTAAACGCTGTCACTGATATCTGAACTTTTCTCGAAGTAACATATAAAAAAAGTTCAATGAGCAGAAACAAGTCAAACAACTTATTGTTTTGACCGACTCCAGAATGATTTAAATCCCACCAAACTTTGGACTCCCGCGCGCGCATATATATAAAGCATTTGATGGTTGAAATTAGATCTAATTAATTTTCTTTTATTAAAAAATAAAACATTTATAAGCAATTTTTAAAATAATTTATATTAATATCATAATATTTACATAGTATTTTATAAGTATTTACTCTTAAATGCATATTACAATATTTAAATATATATGTAAACATTTATATTTTTATAAATATTATTTATTTATTATAACTTTATTGCATTTTTTGTTGAACCTTCAGGTCGTTGACTAGCGGGGATGGGATCAGGGCAAGGGACATATTCTCCGTCTCAAATAGGGCTGATGTCAATTCTGTTTAAAATTATATGTGCACAAGATTTTAAAAAAATACAGACAAATTAGTGTACTCAATATATCCATACAAAGTGTCGATAAAAATACGAATATCTTTGAATTTAGTCGACATGAAAATATTTTGATAATATATTTTTGTAATAAATCCGAACAAGAAGAAATATTTTGTTGCGAGGAGATCACAATAATGAAAAGGAGGCACCGGTGGCGGTGGCAACAACAACAGAGGACGGGCAGCAACGACTAGAGGAGATCAGGGTATCCGATAGCCGTAAAAGGCAACAGTGGCAGCACCGGTGAGAGAAGGTCACGACAATGGAGACACATCAGTGGAAGTAGTGGATGAGAGAGAGAGAGAGAGAGAGCGATGAAGTAGAAAGAGAAAAAATAGGGCAAACATTAGAGTTTTGAACATTTAAGTTGAATCGGCCACTAAACCGCTTTTGAACTGCAATTTTTCTTTTCATTCATCGATCGAAGATCTAATGGTCAGACGAACTGGTAGTAACTTTGTAACGCCCCGAAAATGCGTCCCGCCATACTGACAAATCGACATTCGCCACGTGTTCGAAACGATCTCCGAAATGCTACGAGACAATAAATCTTGACTTGATCATTGACAATCTTGGTTAACATATACAAGAACTCGAAAAGGACAAAGAACTTGAATCAATATAGACTAAAATCAGCGGAAGATGAATATAGTCATGACAAAGGTATAAATAAGCGAAAGACATTGAACTTAATCAAAGGATGACCACTACAAGAATATGATGGATTAGCAACAGACAGTTAGCGACAAAAATATTTGTCGCTATTTTGTCGCTCATAGCGACAATATAACGACAGGATAGTGACAATTTAAGTTGAGCCATTTTTTTTTAAAAAAAATAAAATTTGCGACAAGCTAGCGATAGTAGTAACGACAGAAATTCTTCGTCGTTAATAGCGACATAATTGACGACAGAATTAGCGACAAAAATTCTGTCGCTAATTCCTGTGCCCTAAAAAATCCAATCCCTCGCTCGCCCTTACCTTTGCACTTAGTGTGATCCGCGTCCGCCCTCTTCGCTGCCCGCGCCTACACCCTC
>LTAE01000137.1:97507-112827 GCA_001647135.1 Pontederia paniculata | reverse complement strand
CACTCCCCCCCCCCCTTCTTGGTGCCATCCAATCCTACAGATTTGCTTGCCACTGCGGCATATGCAGAAGATGTTAAAGTAGGATGAATTTAAGGGAGGATTCTCACAAACTAAATATTACCTCTTAGTTTGAAAATCGTCTTCCTAGACAAGAAAGAAAATTGGCTTTCAAGAAAGCTCATTTAGTTTTGTAGCTTCATCAACAAAAATAATCAATGTGTTTCTTGACAATATTGCACAATGTTCATCGACAATCAAACAATCATCAGGGATTCTCTCCAATCTTTCTGAAGTGCAACTTGAATGCCTTCTAGCTATGATTGGTATTGATGAAAAAGAGACTGGACATCTTTCTTATGATAATATTGTGTCTTTATCTCTTGACGTTCTTTAGATTCTTGATACTAGTGCATTTGTTCACATGACTGATAATGTTGATCTTCTTGTTAACAACAAACTACTATGTGAACAATTAATAGTTACAATTTTTTGATGGAAAATCCATTGTAGCTACTAAATCTGGTGATGTAATTATTGGAAATTCTTTGAAACTCCACAGTTTCTTTTATATTCTTAAATTCCATTGTAATCTTATCTCCATATCTAAATTGTCCTCCGATCTTGATTATTATCACTTTCTCTTCTAACGTATGTTTCATACAAGATCGTGTAACGAAGACTTTGATTGAATTAGGTGGATTGCGTGGAGGGGTATATTACTTATGCAAAATTTTCAAATCACTAGTTGCAAATAAGACATCTATTTCTAATGATCCAGACATGTGGCACAAATGTTTGGATCATCCTGGTCTCTCTTTTGTTATTGTTAATAATCATCCCTTTTTTTATTCTTGTTTCAAAGTATGTGATTTATATTGTCGAGCCAAACAGACTCAAACAAATTTTCATATTAGTACGAGTAATTCTATTTCTCCTTTTGATTTAATCCATTGTGATATTTGGGATTCATACACAACTAGTTCTTCTTTTGGTGCTCATTATTTCCTAATCATAGTCGATGATTTTAGCCGATGTACATGAGTCTATCTTTTATGCACTAAGTTTGATGTGTATAAAAAATATTAGTCTTTTATCACTTGATATGCTATCAATTTGAGAAATCAATAAAAATCATTCGTAGTGATAATGGAATCAAGTTTTTACCAAATGACATACAAACTTCTTTCTAGACCATGACATTATGCATCAAACTTCTTGTGTTCATGCACATCAACAAAATGGTACAATTGAGCGCAAGCATCATCATATTCTCAATGTTGCTCGAGCATTGTGTTTTCAAGCTTATCTTCCAATTCATTTTTGGGGTAATGTATTCTCACAGTAGCTTACCCATTAATTATACACCTTCTAAAATGTTTTCAAATAAAACTTCATATGAACCTTTAAATGGTTTGTTCTTTTTTTTATGATCATGTTTATATTTTTAGTTTTCTTTGTTATGCTCGTACAACATCACCAAACATTGATTGCAAATTTGGAGCTCGCTCTCAAATATGCATTTTTCTTGGTTATCCTTATGGGAAGAAACAATGGAGAGTATATGATATTGAAAATAAATTTTTTTGTCTCTCGAGATGTGCGTTCAATGAGAATGTTTTTTTCTTATGCTCTTCACACATTGCCCATTACCATAGAACCCAACAGGATTACATTGATCTGGATGTCCCCACAAATATATTTGGATCCTAATACACTTCAAAAGGAATTTTCAATCCTTCTAGTGGTTTCTAGTTCTTCATCAGATAATTCTCATGCTTCAGAATTATCATATTGTGATGTTCAGTCTACTTCAAATCTCATGATGTTTCAATCATTGCAGAGTCTCCTTCTTCTCCACCGGATGAACCTTCTATCCTACTTCAACAAAAGAGCATCTTGTTTCTCATAGGTAAGTTGTTTCTCATTTAAGCGACTATGTGTTTCATATTGTACAAGCAATGCACTTGTATAATCATTGGCCTCAAGTACACGACATCTAATTCAACATTATATTTCATATGATAAATTTTCTTCTACTTGTAAAACTTTTCTTGCTTCCTAGGATTCTACTAATAAATCATGAGTATCATGAGAGCAAGATTCTAAATGACGGACTACCATGACAAATAAACTAAAATGCCTTGGAGGCTTACAAAACTTGGAGCTTACAACCTTTACCTTTTGGAAAGAGACCCAATGGATGTGAATGGATATTCAAAATCAAACGCCATCATGATGGTAGCACCGAATGTTACAAGGCACGTCTCGTCGCCAAAGATTTTACTCAAATTGAATGTCTTGACTATCATGAAACTTTTACCCGTGTCGCCAAGTTGGTTATTATTTAATGTCTTTTGACTGTCATTGTTGCTCAAAATTGGGACATTCACTCAAATGCATGTTCGTAATGCAGTTTTGCATGGAGATCTTGAAGAGGAGGTTTACATGAGGCTACCACCAGGTCTTTCTTGTGCAACACCTAATTTGGTGTGTCGACTTTATAAATTTGTATATGATCTACGTTAAGCTTCATGAGATTTATTTTCTAAACTTGCAAATGCTCTACTTTCATATGGTTTCAAACAATCTACTACAAATTATTATCTTTTTTACTTTTTTGTATGGTTTTATATAGCTTGCTCTTTTGATATACGTCGATGACTTATTATTGGTCGGCAATAATATTGTTTATTGCAATATGTTTAAGCATTATTTACACTCAAGCTTTTATTTAAAGGATTTGAGACTTGTATGATATTTTTTAGGTATTGAAATCTTTCGCATGGATTTTGATATTTTTCTTTACCAACGTAAATATGCTTTGGATATTCTTTCTGAATGCAAGATGTCTAATCAAAATATGTCCACTGTTCACTGGAGCAACGACACAAGTTGACACTTAATGCTAAAGATTTGCTTAAAGATCCAAGTCGTTATAGGTGTCTTGTTTGTCATCTAATTTACTTGATGATCATAATATCAGAACTATTTATTCAGTTAATATTCTATCTCAGTTTATGCATCAGTCAAAACTCTGATATTATGATGCAACAATTTGTGTTCTTCAATATCTTAAATCCTCTCCAAGTGTTGGTATTTTTTTGCACCCTATATCACTTGACTTATTTGGATTTAGTGATTCTGATTGGGTTAGTTGCCTTGTAACTCGAAAGTCTACTAGTGAGTTACTTTATTACCTTTGGCGATAGTCCAATTTTTTGGAAGTCTAAGAAACAACAAATTGTATCACGTTCCTCTGACGGAGATGAGTACCAAGCCATAACTACTACTAATTGTGAACTATTATGGTTTAAGACTTTATTATCTTCAGTTCAGATCTCTCATTCACAACCTATACGTCTCTTTTATGATAATCAATATGTTTTACATATTGTTGCTAACTCAATATTTCATGAAAGGACAAAACACATTTGAGATTAATTGTCATTTCATTCGTTATCATATCTGCTCAAAGGAGATTGCTACTTTCTATCTGCATACTATATATTAGATACATAATCTGTTCACAAAAGCACTTGGTAGAGATCGTTTTTAGCTTTTGTGTGGCAAGTTGGGCATTTGTAATTTAAATGCTCCAACTTAAGAGGGAGTATTGGATTTCGGAATCTATTTAATTCAAATTTTAGCATCAAAATATAATAAAAAGATCAGGATTTTAGCATCATAATCTATTTGATCTTGTATATATTTGGCTTAGATTTGATTTAGTTGTGAGATTTTATTTTTTATTTTGTACATCTTTATATAAATACACAATATGATAAATGAAAGACAACCGATAATTTATCATTTTCTTATTGATTTTTCATAGGATCGTTGTTCATAGCAGAATATATGCAATATTGTGAATTCAATGTTGTGTGTTACTATCACATGACCTTATTTGTTCATAACATGGCATTAAGATTTTCTTTAGAGAGGGCAAAAGATTTGCAGTCATCCATTATGTTAGATGTTGTAAAATGAATACTTTTGCATAGACTAATTAGTTCTACTAACACATTACATTTTCATTTTAGATGAATGATGATGCATGTATCATATTACTAATAATAAAGTATATGTGTGCATTTTGGACTTTTACATGTATCAATTTTATGTGCAGAATTTTATATTATACCCTCGTATCTTATATAATGCCACTTAGTTTAATATGGCCAAAAAATTGGATGACAACAATTATGAAATTTGGACCGGTAAGTAGAACATATATTGAAAGAACAAGAGGCATAACACCCCAGATTTTAGAAATAAATAAAAATAAAATGAAGGTAAGATAAAATAAGATAAGAAAAGATATAGTTGGTTAGGATTAGGAAAAGAGTTCGAGTTAAATCAAAATTGTATGATAATATTTTCCTATCAATTTAATATTCCGAATCTTATACAAATTAACATTTAAAAGACTTTTAATCATAGAAAGATTTATGGAGTTATAATCAAATACAAAGTAATTTTTGAGAGTCCTAATCGTATTCAAACTCTATCTAGGGGTGAATTCCCTTCCCTATAAGTAGGACCCAACCCCTCCTCTCATCCCACAATTTTCTCTCCATTCTCTCTCTCTCTCTCTCTCTCTCTCTCTCTCTCTCTCTCTCCACCTCCCTCTCTCTCTCTCTCAACGACGCAAGGACAGAGGAGAAAGGATCAACACGGACCGTGTCCACATGGGATACGGGCCGTGTTGCACGGCAAGAAGGAAGAAAGCGGACAGCGCACCTTGAAGACCTAAGAAAATGGACCATGTCCGAGTAGGACACGGACCTGTTGTGTTGGCTTATCCGTGTTCGAGTTTCGCCATCCAAACCTTCGTAAGCGAAGAATGAGAAGAACACGAGATCGACCGACGGGAAAGAAAGGTATGTAATTAAGATTATAATTAAGGTTCTTAATATGCAATAGAAGAATGATTAATAGAGTTTTGAATTAAAATAATTATTGTTTCTCCGAATTAAGATTGTTATAAAAGTGACAGACTTCTCGAACACGAACCGTGTCGTCTCACAACACGGTCCACGTTCGACGGGCTTAGGTCGTGTCACCCTGACGCCGCCGTGTCTCAGTGCAAGTTAATCATGTCACCCAGGAATGCAGACCATGTCCCCGTAAATATCGTTCGCGTCCAACGCGCCCAGGCAGTGTCATCCACGACACCGATTGTTTCCCTGACCGCGCTAGAACCAGCCAGGACACGGACCGTGTTGGTTTTTGACGTGGTCCGTGTCCCTTCTAACGAATTGTATATTAATTGAAACACAACTCTAACCCTAAACAGCCGCGCCGCCTTGACGCGGACCGTATCATCCTGCAACACGGGTCGTGTCACCAGTTGATACCGACCGTGTTGTCCCACCGAAAAGGTTAAAAGATGTATTTGTCCACCCTTGTTATGATGATTTGATTGTATTGATTGTTTGAATATGAATTGATGAACAATGTAGGTTTAGGTATCTCTAAATGATAATCTAGTCAAAATTATGATAGGATAAAATACGTTAATGATTATGATTGAACATATACTTGAAGAGGATGACCCCCGGCTATTGTATTGAATTGTATCCCTTATGGGACTATTGTTATCGTGTTCCTCCTCTAGGTAACTATTGGCGTTCCTCCGGAAATTATTATATTGTTATGGAGACTTGAGTCGAAGAGAGACCCCATGGCCTAGCTAGCGATATTGGTATCGGGGACAATCTGAATCTTCTTTGCATTGATAAAGACTCATATTGATTGTTAATGATTTTTCGTCTAATGCAAGATAAATAGAGAATGATAAATTATTGATGGCTTAAGTATATTGAAAGGAAAGATATGGACATCACCAGAGAAGATGTAAATTGCTACTCTTGCCATCCATTGGATATTGATATTGAAAGGTAAAGCTAAAGACCAAAGGTAAAGAATTGTCCTATGGGTATATTGTAAATTGTTAAAGCCTATCGTCAATGAATGCTTCCTTTACATATTGAGTATCTTACTTATGATCTTTACATACTGAGTGTCAAAACTCATGGGAGGTTCATCTCCCTTACGAATTCATTTCTGTAGGTAAATAGGTTCAAATAGATGATGATGGCGTAGCGATAACATGATGGTGTTCGTGATGATGTGATTGCACATGACATATGTCCTAGTATTGGCTTCCGCATTGATGAATTCATAGTGTTGACCAGTTGATTGATCAAAGTATAGTCAAAGATATAAGTTGGTAGCGTCTCTAAGTTTGTATCCTGCCAGGTGGCGGAGTATGGATTTGAGGGCGTTACATTTGAAGTTATAAATATTATGGAAGAGCTTGTGATAGGCAACTCGTTATGAAAAGGAGTGTAAAATCTATAATATTTGGAAAAGAAAGAACTCTTTTGCTCCTAGTATTTTGTTGAACAATATGAATAATAATAGGGTTTAATGGAGGTGAAACACCTCTCCATGTGTTTCACCGTGAAACACCTATATGATCAACCGTCTATTTTTAAATATGTGAGTAAGATTAAAGAAGGAGAGAGAAAACGGTTATATTATTTTAGTTAGGTGGTTTTAAGTTATTTTTAATCTAAACCATATATTTAAAAATAGACGATTGATCATATAAGTGTTTCACGGTGAAACACATGGAGAGGTGTTTCACCTCCATTAAACCCATAATAATATTATGAAGGAGTTCACAGACTAAGATTTCGCAAAAGATATGTGTTTTGTGATTAAAAATAAATAAATTTGAAGGTGTTTTTATTAAAAATCTTAGAATATTTATATGAAACTTTATAATTATAAGAAACATTCAAATTCTTTCACGAAGAAACACTAAAATATATGTTAATATGAAAACTTAATTAAATGATTCGAGGTCGAGATTTGACCGACCTAGAACAATTCTTAGCCCTCTTCCTTTATAATAAACAAATATAATTATAAGAATGCTGTAGACAAATTGAGATTTTCATCCTACATCAACGTAATCTTACAGCAATCAACTTTCATTCATATTGGTTGAGCTTTCGATTTCTCTTTAAAAAAAACAAGAATGATTTATTTTTATTTTTATATTAGGCTAATGATCTTGGTTTATAATAAAAAGAAATAATCATATAAAATTCACTTGTGCAAAATCAACTGATTAATGAATTGCGATATAAATTGAGGGTAAAGAAAATAATATGAGTTTATAAGATACACCTTTATGCATCATTAATTTATAATGTAGTGTCTAAATAGTAGGTAAAATCTCTCCAATGTGATTTTTTGCGCACATTCTTAATATTTTGAAACTTTGGAATATGCATCTTATGTGCACTTATCGATCTCATAAATATAAAAAAATATTCAGTCCAATAGACGGGTAAACAATCATTATAAGTACTTAAAATTAGAAGTTAACAACAAAGCTTCATTGAGTTTGAATCGAAAGATTTCACATTCTTAGATACCGAGTTTTTTTTAAAAAAAAGACACGACAAGAATTCAAGTTTTAATAATGATAAATAACACCTTATGTTCCAAAATGTTTTCATGTCCAAATTATAAGATTGTGTAATTAATTGTTAAATGTAGGTGCATAGAGTTTTAACAATGATTTATTTATTAATAAACTTAACAAATACAATAAGTATTGCTTATGCAAGGAGTATTACTAGTAACAACAAGAACAAAAAGATAAAAACGCAAAGATTTTAATACTCAATCAGCATCACCCAATCATGCGCTATATGCTTTAGTGACATAGTATGGAATTGAAATGCATTAAATACACTTGATTCATGTGGGTTTTTCTTAATAATGTTTAAGAAATAAAAATAGGAAAGCTTAAAATCCTAAGTTCTTACTACGTCCAAGATGCACAGATATATAGATGTTTATTTTATGTTATCGTATTTCGAGGATGACATTGGCGTGCTGAAATTTTTACTATATGTCATGACGTATTAATGAAAATCAGCGAATGGTACATTAAAAATTATCTTTTAGGGGTGATATATTCGAGATTATTATTGAGAGTTTATGATTTCTTTTACTTAATTATGACAAATACCTGGGAGAGTTGTAAGTTGATTATTCATGATAACATTTATAAAAAAAACTTCATGTCATATTTTTATTCATCCTAGACGAACATACAAAATATGTGCATTTTCTCATTGTCAAGCCTAATGGGCTCTGAAGGCCTATCATTTCATTTATTTGGGGAAAACATTTTTTTATTGTTTGTCTGTTAATAAGAAAAGAATTGTCATTGGATACTTTTTCCTTAACAAAAGAATCTTTGTATACAATATTAGAAAAGAAATATATAAATGGAGAAAACATTTTTTAAATAAGAAATTCCCTGATTTCTTTTGTATTTTAGAAAATAAATATTTTTTTATCAGAAAACTTTTTTTCAATAAAAAAAGAAATGCAACTGTTGCGGTCACCATCCATTTATGATAGAAGGCCAAATTCGTCATCTTAAGCACGTTAGGCATTTAATTACGAGGTGCCACTGGAGAACTCAAAGGGAGGAGCCGCTTGGGGCCGTTTCAAGTTCTTAACACTCGTCAGGAACACGAACTCTTTCGAAAATGCCGAGGCGGCGGTCGTCCGGTGGCGAGGCCGCCGGCGCCGTCGACGTCATCCCTGACCATCTCCGTTGCCGGAGGACGGATGGCCGTAGATGGAGGTGCCCCATGCGCGCCATGGCCGAGTTCAACTTCTGCGAGCACCACTACCTCCTCGTCCGCCGCAACATGGCCAGGCACAACAAGGCCGCCGCGGAAACCTCTGAGACACGCGGGGTCCCGGGACCGCTTTCGTGCGACATTGAGGAACCCTCCGATCCTCCGGAAGCGAACCAGCGTTCCAATGGGGAGGTGGTGCCGGACGACGAGCTGATCGCGGCGGCGGTTTGGAGACAGATGGAGAAGAAAGAGGAGAAGAAGAAAAAGAACGGTGCGATGGCGCCTGCGGAGGGCAGGGAAGCGGCGGAGGTGACGAGAGATCTTCCCAACGGGGTGATGACCATTTCGCCGGCGGCGAAGAGGGCTCGCGGCAATGCGGACCCGCCTGTGGATCGTAAGCTAGGGCTCAAACAAGGTCCATTCTTGAGGCGGATAATACGATCCAAGAACGCCGAGCTTGTGCCCCTGTCGACCCTAAAGGTTTCATTTCGGATTTCATTTTCTTTTTCTGGTATATTTGTTGCTCCACTTTCATATTATATGCTGATGAAATTGATTTTTTCTTTTGCTGTTGTTTTAGAGATTCCCTTGCAACAAAGGTTTGGGAACAAGAAAGAAGAAGGCTTGCCATCAATGCGGCGATAGAAAGGGGGCTCAGATGGTTCGTTGTTCAAGTTGCAGGAAGAGGTTCTTCTGCGCAAACTGCATTAAGAATTGGTTTGTTCCATTTACTCCTCAGCTTCTTTTGAACTCGAATCTTGACCATCTCAAACTCTCTGTAACCTTTCTTCTGTTTGACTAAACGGAATCACCACATTATTCATTTAGTGAAATAAAAGTATGGCTTGTACAGTTTTGATATTTAAATAAAAACATAGTTGTTTAATTGTTATCATGGTAAACAGAAATATTTGTCTTGCTTTCTATTAATATTACTGTAAAGCAGATATACTTGAATGATGCACATCTTTTTCTTATACTGTATACTTGCTATGTTTGCTGTAAGCTACTCCCAGTCCTGTTCAGTTTCTTTAGTTAGTTCAAGTCCTGCGCAATTATTTTTTTTAGAAACAATTACATTTAGACATGACACCCTTATTTGCAGTTGCAAATAAGCCGATCCTTATGGAAAAGGAAAGGGCATCAATTTGCATATAGTGTTCAAGGCATGAACGGCTAAGTAATGATGAATTTTTCACCATGCTTGAAATTATCTAAAGCAAGACTATGGAGAAAATGCTTACAAACTTGATTGTGGCTCCTTGTTTACAATTCAAAACATTAACTATCTGGAACTATTCCTATACTGAAACCCTAATGGCTGTTTCACATTTAAAACTCAACTTCATAATGTTCCTTTATTTTTTGGACTACTAGTTGCTTGCAACCTTTGCTTTCAGATCGTGTAGCCAACAGAGAGTCTGCCATCCGCCTTGTCTTTGTATTCATTTTCTTCCTTACTAGTATTGTGGCATGGAAGGATATCTATCTCTGTTCCAAGTGTGTCTCCAAGGCTTGGCGTCATATTTATCCTTTGTGACTCTAAACCTTATATTCATTGGAAAACAGGAGGGTGCAGGGTGCACTTGCACTGCACTATGTGCAGCTCATAAGTTTGGTTGGTGGATCAACAAGATAGTTATTTAATGGTTCAGATCAATTCTTGAAATTAGCTTCAAGATAGGGCAAGATCTCTGATGGGCTCATGAGAACTTGCACATAGCTAGTGGTCACGTAAAGCTCATCACAAGCTCGTGAGCAGCAACTAGGCTCGCCGGCAAAGCACGTGGAGCCATGCAGTGCGCGATGGAGTTCGTCGCCGAGCTCATGCGCAGAGCTCAATGGCGAGTTTGTGCACGTGCACAAATGACGAGTACATGGATCTGTGTAGCGAGCTTGCAGACCCATTAATTCGCTCGTGGATGCCTGCAATTGATGAGCTCGTGGACATGCGTCGTTGAGCCCGTGGATATGCGCAGTCAGCGACCTTGCAGTCATGAGCTTGTGGATGCATGCAGTCGTCGAGCTTGTAGACTAGCACCAGCATGCTCGTGAACCATGCAGTCAGCAAGAGCGCAGGCCAATGGTGGCGGCGTGAATCTGCGACAGTGAGCTTGCGAATGTGTGCAATATGAAAGCTCACATATCTTTGTCAACGAGCTTGCAGACATGTGTAGTCGGCAAACTCACGGAACCCATCGACGAGATTACGAACATGTGCAGTCGGTGAGCTTGCGGATGTGTTGGAGAGCTTGAGGACACGCACAACCGGAAAACTCGCATAACCACACCACCAAGCTCAAGGGCAAACACAATTGACGAGCTCACAACACCGCATCTAAGGGATTACGAGTAGCGAGCTTATGGCCTCTCATCATTTCAAGAGTAACGAAAAAAAAGAGGAGCTTCTAGGCACTACATCTAAACTGTTTAATACATATCTTTATTATTTAACGGTTTAGATTCAAGA
Organism: Pontederia paniculata; assembly: GCA_001647135.1. Taxonomy (NCBI): domain Eukaryota; kingdom Viridiplantae; phylum Streptophyta; class Magnoliopsida; order Commelinales; family Pontederiaceae; genus Pontederia; species Pontederia paniculata. Next base: position 101,679 of record LTAE01000137.1, on the reverse strand, counting down.
CTTCATGGGTGAACTGCACGAAGTGTTACGTTGCATATGCATTGCACCCTCCTTTTACCCATATTCATTTAGATAACTTTTGTGTTGAAAACATGAGCAAAGTTCAGAGTTCATAATTAGTATTTATTGCTCGAGGTGGATGGAGGTATGATCAGTATTATTTTGTCTACTTTCTTCATTTCTTAAGTTCATCAAAGAAGCATTGTGTTGTTTAAGACTATTGAGAATGGTGGTAGCTCATATCATTTGTAATATTGCTCACTTACAAAGTTGTACGGGTTACAAATGATCTAGCAAAGCCACATGGATAGACATTTTTGTTAGACTGGATAAGCAAAAATGATCCAGTTTTTCCACAAATTTGTCAAAGGAAGGTTGGTGGGCATGATTAGAAAAGCAACATATACAATTGTTGGAAAGCAAGATGCATTAGTGATTAATCCACAAGTATATGAGGTCAATTTTTATAGGATCAAGAATGATGTTGATCCCATGAGGAAGAAATCAAGTATATCCTTGGCTTCAGCCTTTCTTCTATAGAGAAAAAGTATCAAATTCAAGGATTCTGAATTATTTATGAAATCAAAGTACAAAATGCTGTTCAAATTTTGAAAAAGATAGTTAATAAGTTATAATGTTGATAACCACTTTGTGCTTAACTTGATTATAAGAAAAAAAATAGTTAGATTTAAGGCTGTCAGTATCTCGAATTGGCTAGTAAGATCTTACAATCCTTCAAAGAGAAACTGATCATGATCTTACCTAGAGGATCTTAAACACAGGATCTCTTGTGGATTATGACCCTACGATGATTGTACAATGTTTTCTATTAGAATAAAAAAAATTAAAAGTAAACCTAAAGAACCTCGTCTAAATTCGATTTCACTATCTCATCTTTATTTTCACTCATATCAATTCTAATATCATCCATTAATTCAATATCATCTTACAAGTTCATGATTACAATGTTTTTTTTATAAACATTGAGTCTCATTTTTCAACGTAAACTAAATCATATTTTATTTTAATAGAACATTGTGCTTCTTTAAGAACCAATGTAGCATTTTTTTTAAGAATTTACATTAAAAAATATCATATTGTGCTCCAAAATATATGTTAGATTTGAAAAAAAAGTGAATAGATATCAATGTTTGATGGTTAAAAAATCCATATATATGAATATTGAATATATATATTAAATATTTTATATTAAAAATATCTTTTTGTAGGGTAGGGTGTTATGATCATCAATCCCCAAATCCCCTTATGATCTTACCTCAGAAAGCGAACCTGACAAACTTGGTTAGATGTTTGGATAAAAATGTGGATAATAGTAAGTGATTATAGCCTTTCGTAGTATAGGTTCTGATAAGTTAATGTCTTAAGCACCCTTAATCTTAATTTAATTATATTAACTTGAATAAATATTCTTTTGTGTATATATATTCTAATACATGTTTTATATTGTTTATTATATTTTAATTTATTAAACAGTTAAATATTAAAAATTATAGGTAAGCTCACATTAGAGTTGTTGCTTCCCTTGTGGGAGGACGACAAACTTGGCTTGCCTACCACCCTCTCTGGAAGGGTGTTACTGCTGACGACGGAAACCTATGTATGCGACCATTCGACCGCACTCCCTAAGGGTGGGCAGCAAAGCCCTCTAGAGGAGGGGTAGCGCCTAGGAAGATCACTTGGATAAGAGAGAATGAAAGAATGAAAATGAGTGAGTAAATAGGTGAAAACTATTCATATCATGATAATATATGATAATTGAAAGAGTAAAAACATCTTTTAATACCTTATAAGAATATAATAAATCAAACCAAACCAACTTGTCAGCAAGAAAAATAAGAAAGGGTCCCCTACTTATTTTTGGGAAAAGGGAGTTTGTTGCATGGTTCCCGTGCAACAATAATGTAGTGGGCAATGTAGCCACATGATTCTTTTGAGTTATCATGGATGGTTGTGATGATTGTCTCAAATCTCTTCATTGCCGCATCTTCCTTCTCTTCAGCTTACCTTCTCTTTCTTCCATTCTCGCTTACTCTATGAGTGGCATAAAGGAAGGGATAAGTGCCATATCTTCTCTCTCCTTAGTTCATGGACCTCTCATCCTTCTCCATGAGTAGATGAAAGAAGAAGGGACTCTCCCTCCTCATTCACAAATGAGAGAGGAGCAGGAGGGAACACCTCCCCGCATCCCATCTCCTTTGTTTCGTAGAAGAGAGGATGGGGAAGGATGCTTCCCACTTGCCACCCCCCTTCCCCCTCTTCGTTCTTGAACACAAAGGAGAGAGAGGAGGGGCACTCCCATCTCATTGTTGTTGCCGGATGCAATGGCGGTGCAAGAAGGCGACATCATCAATTCTAGACGAACGAAGGTTAGAAGGCTATGACGCAGTGCTTTGAGAAGACGACAATGATCCGATAAGATGATATCTCACACACACACTCTCTCCCTCTATGTCTTCCCTATTGTGTTTATAAGGCTACTTCCTTTTACTTATAAGTTGTTACTAAACAAATTTATAAGCTCGAAAAAGTACTTACCTCCTCTCAATAAAAACCAAACACTTGTTTTTCAAAAAGAAAGAGAGATAATCAAGTTTGACCTGCTTATCAATCCGACTAAACACTCTCTGAGCATGAAAGTACATAACAAGATAAGATATTCATAAAGCATGAATCCACTTGATGAATGTGGAAGTTCTTTAACTGATAGAGATCCCTAATTATTGATTTCATCCCACTAATGTATGCACACTCCTCTTTCAAATCAACTATAATTAATTATGACATTGAGCCTTTTTTGTGGTCATAATAATGAGAGATTTCATTAAGCAGATGGAACAAATAAATTGAACATTGCTTTTTATTATAAATTATATAATCATGACTTTTTGCTACTTTTATGAGCTCATGTTTCCACTTTTGCTACTTCACACAAAATTAGTGGCTAGTTAACCTAAGAACATGAAGCACATAACTAGCACCTAGTAAAATACATACATGCTCTAAGACTAGGTTACAACATTCATCAATCACAAACTTCATCTAACCTAAGAACAAAGTATTGAATTATTCATCCAAGTTGGATTGGCATAGTTGATTAGAAGAGCTGTGTCCCAAGGTCAACAACGTTGTGGGGATCTGATCAGACCAAACCGGCCGGTCTGACCGCTCTGACTATCGACCAACCACAAAGATGGTTTTGGGTTGATCACAAAACTCAGAGGCATTTAAACCATTTTGAACTAGTCAAAAGGGCAGTTCAACCAACGAACCAATTGCTTTATAAACCACATATTCCTTGTCAACTTTATTTTTTTTGTCATTCACGTGAGGCAAAGTGTGAGGAATGATGATAAGTGAGATCATGTGTGTTGATAGGTGGTGGGTGGTTAGGCAATAATATGGAGGTGGGTAACGATTGATTGAGATGGGCAACATAAAAGTATATAAAAATAATGCCTTTTTTATAGTATTTTACTTAAAAATATACATTTATATTATTATCTTCAGTCCGGTTCAACTAGACGATTGAACTGGTTGAACCAGAACCAAAAGCTTATTTGGGTCAGCTTTCAGTTCGGTTTTAGTAACCTTGCAAGTAACCCTGGTGATGTAGACTAACCCTAACCCTAAACTAAATTATCCACTAAAACCTAATTAAGTTATCCACTTAAGAGAAATAAACTGAAATCAGAATTTTTATTCATCCAAGCATAAGTCTTAATACAATCATATGGGGTTTATATAGAGTTCTAAACTTCCATATAATCATAACATGGAAACCTAATAAAAGGAAATCTAATTAAAGGAAATTAAACAAAAGGTCTAAACTAAATTAATTTAATGGGCTAAAGGCCCACAAAACTAAAGACTAATGATTATAGGGCTTCTTTGTTCTACATCAATTCTCCACGGCTGAGAAAAACTCGACTCCGACGAGTTGCAAGACGATACAAGTGCAATAGGACACCATCAAGATGTTGAAAGCCAACTCTATTAATCCAAACATCAGCGACAAAGGAACAATTGATCCAAGGGATGAATATGTGCTGACGATGTGGCCCGTGGGAGAACTTTGGAATCTTCGGAATTAATTGATAAACAAAATAACTCTCCTCATTAGAAGCATCAAATACTCTGTCTCTGTAGTCAAT
>LTAE01000137.1:85149-97094 GCA_001647135.1 Pontederia paniculata | reverse complement strand
TTTTTTCTGTTTTCCTCTTCACTACAACTTACTATTGATGGGTTTCTATTATTATTTTACTGAAACAGTAAAATAATAACAAGAAATAAAATCCAAATTTTCTCTCTTCTTCGTGAAGTGGTCGTTGAGTTGTGAGTAGTTGCAGGGATGGTGGCGAACAAACTGCTGGCGTCGTGGCAGGCAGTAGCAGCAGGCGTGATGGAGAATTTTGGCGGTTAGGTGCGGCGAGGCAGTGATCGGTGTGTTGCCAATGAGCGGCGCAGATGATATGGATGGATGAACTGACGAGGGCAGCGGTGAGTAGCTGGGGCTGGCAGGAGGGATGACAGCAAATAGCGGCTGGCGATTTTGAGAAGTTGCCAACCAGAACAGCAGCAGATGGCAGAGGCTCAGCGGAAAACAGTAATAGTTTTGGTGAGCGGAGAACCAGAATGGCGATGGTGCGAGGTTGCGGCAGCGAGCGTCGGCAGAGGTAGCCGCCGGTGTTGTAGACGGCGTGACAGCAGTTACAGATCATGACAGGGCAGCAGCGGCGGAACAAGGGCGTGATTTATTGTGGCAGCTTCAAGATGGTCGTGACGGGGCAGCGGCGAAGCGACCGTGGTAGCAACAACAGAGCGGTGACTGCAGCAGGGAGAGAGCAGCAGCGGCAGCACACGGATGGGTGATGACGCAATGGCAGGGACAGTAGGGAGAGAGCAGCAGTATGGGCGACGGGGAGAGAGCAGCGGCAGTAGGGCATGAAGGGGGCAGATGTGACGGCTGATTAGGGATTTTTTTGGTGGAGAGGAAGGATCCCAACCGTTAGATCGCAATCAAACGGCTAGGCTCTGATACCAATTGATGTAGACTAACCCTAACCCTAAACTAAATTATCCAGTAAAACTTAATTAAGTTATCCACTTAAGAGAAATAAACTGAAATCAGAATTTTTATTCATCCAAGCATAAGTCTTAATACAATCATATGGGGTTTATATAGAGTTCTAAACTTCCATATAATCATAACATGGAAACCTAATAAAAGGAAATCTAATTAAAGGAAATTAAACAAAAGGCCTAAACTAAATTAATCTAATGGGCTAAAGGCCCACAAAACTAAAGACTAATGATTATAGGGCTTCTTTGTTCTACATCACCTGGGTTCGATTCCAACAATTTGGCCAAGGAATATTGTTTCATTCTTTCACTCTGAACTTCAGATTAGTCAGGTGGTGTTAGTAGCCCTTGATATCAAGGGGCCAAGTGATTATCCAAAAAACATATTGAACTGTTTTTATAAAAGAAAAGTCAATGTTAAGCTAAAATATTATCAGAGTTTTACAAGATACAAAATAGAAGAGTTGAGAAATGAAACCTTAAGATAGTATTCAAACCTCCAAAACCTGCTGCATTGCTCACAAGTATCTGGCCCAGATGCCAAGAGGAAGGGAGAGAACCCCTCATTTGGAGTCTTATATAGCTAAGGTTAGAGCTTAATTGTATTGAAGACGTAATTACTCTTCAGAAAACCAAAAAATATCCCCAGCTCTGAAGTGCACTATAGTATGATTAGAATGTACTTCAATTGGAAACTGTTTGTAGCACATTTCTCATTAACTTTTGTGTGGCACCATGTCACAGTCATGGCCACGACTCGGTCCTGGGGCAGAGTGTTGGCCTCCTGCATTTGCTCTCCTAGACTCGTTTTGCTTGTTACAATCCATCTGTAATCATCCTTTGCTTCATTGATTATTGGGCATCAGGGTGCAACCAAGGTTACGATCATATTGTAGCCCGGGTCTGATCTTCAGCTTCATCACACTGTGACCATAGTGTGAACTACAGGCTGACTATAGTAGAGTTCTGGTCATCAACATTTCCTCCTTTTTGCACCAAATCATCCATGTTAGTGGCACTTGTAATTCAATTTAAGCACAAAGTGTCCCTCAAAAAAATTAAGCACAAAGCGTAAATCCATATTTCATACTGAACGCTAACAAATACTTATAGCAATATGAATAGAAAAAGAAGAAAATTAATATAAAATGTTATCATAATATGAATATCTCAATCAAAACGAAGTTTTTTTTATAGGAAAAATGATGATTAACCGGAATGTTAGTCATCCATCTATGCATTACTCCAATAAGAATGTTTCTTACAGGTTACAGAAGAATCATGGAAAGGAGAATAAAAAATTAATCAACAGGAAGAGATCAGCCATTCGAGAACCACTCTCTCGCATGGGCCATAATATTCTCTATATAGCAGTGACCCCCTTGTAATATAACCTTATTTCGTTGCAGCCAAAATGCCCAAAGGAAAGCTAACAGACCAGCCCACACTTTCTTGGCTCTGTAGGTAATAGTGTGAGAGGAGACTCCTCTTCGGAAAGATGTACAGAAGTCTACCTAAGCCAATATGATAGCTTTCTACATTTATCATGTAGAAAAGTTTAGAATGTAGAAATTGTTCATCTAGAAGTTCAGGATAATTCACTAGAAACAAGAAGCTCATTGGTGTGATTTTACCATCACACCCAAGAAATGTAAAGGATTATGTATACTTGAGCAACTTTCAAAGAAAGAAATCTGTGGGGGGCCCTGTAAAAAAAACTGTGGGTGAGCATTGGTAATTTGTTGTCTATCTAAGCATTCAAATGTACCTTCATAATTATTCAATTTCTATTCAATGTAGTTGGATAGCAAATTACTTAGTTTGCCTTTCCTCCCTCAAACATATATGTGTGTGTGCACACGTGTCTCTTTTTTACGAAGGAGATATCTTGTTTCTTATGACCAAATTAAAATCATTTATTTGTTATCCAAAAAATCATTTAATTATCCAAATTTATAATGACAAGAGATGACATTGAATCTGGGGATGAAAATGATTCTGCTGCAAATCGCTCGGAGTTAATGGTAGATGGAATGCGATCAATAGAGAAAGCCATGACGGATCTAAGAGGTTCTTCGTTTGAGCAAGGGAAAGGAATTTTCTTTATGGGAGCAGGGAAAGGAGTTGGATGGGGCAGGTAATGACAGTGAAGCTGCAGAAGTCAGAATAGGTACGGTAGAGGTCTATTGGACAGATCCCTGATGATAAGAAGAAAGGAAGCTACGCGACATGTGTGCCCACTATGCGACACTGCTGAAGAGGATTTGGGACATCTATTTTTCATGTGCCCTATGGCGAGAGCTATTTGGAGAGATTCGAGGTGCCAGTGGGTGGATTCTACATCTCTACATGGTTTTTGGAGGTCCTATCGAGTTGGAGGTGCAGCAACAAGATATCATCACTTATGTCTCAAAGCGGCAGCGTATCTTCTCTTTGGCAGTTCGATGATCAATATGGTCCCAACGTAATTGAATTATTTTCAGAAGGGAACGAAGCTATGTAGAGAACATGGTATCTTTTGCGAGATGGATGGTGAGAGATTGGATGGAGTGTTAATATGTAATCTCAATGTAATCTTGTAACCACATGTAACCACCATTCCATCAATAGATCTAGATAGTTGCATAGCTTGGCAACCATCCTTTTCATTTTGAAAAAAAGAAAGGAAGCTATTGGGGTGCACCGGAGATGAAAATATGAGGAACCACTTCTCTTTGTATCGCCAATAAGCTAGCCTTCCTTTTGATGTATGAAGCAGTCAATATTACCTGCTCTCCAAGCAACAATGCACTGAGGACATGAGAAAACAGAGGAGGAGACTGATTGAATGTTGGCACATGTCTGTTTTATGTTAAGTGACAATTCCCCAAGCAATACTAAAATGGGTGATAACAAGAGACGGCAAAATGGGTGATAACAAGAGACGGCAAAATGACAACATGTACCCAAAAAAAAAATGCTACTTTATAGTAGTTTACCTTTTTATTTAAAAAGATGAAGAGGAAAGTGGATGCATCATGGCAATCTGGTCATGGTTTTCAAATCAGGAGTTGATTTGTGATAATGGAGACTTTTTATGAATGTATTTATGTAATCACTCTTTTGATGTTACATTTTTGTGATGGTAATTTCGTTTATCTCACTTACTATTTCGTTTGTCTCACCATAGATCACAATCCTATTTGTTTAAATTTGGTTTTCCAATAAGAGCTTCCAATTTTGAGGGACAGTCATCATTATGCTGGTCCTAGGATGCAGACGAAATAACACTGTTGCATTTTATGCATGTTCATCATGTTTTTGGTCAATAGAACACACAATTATAAGTGGTCTTCTTGTTTAAATAGACAATTTATCTTCATATTGCCTTGTTTATGCTTCTCTGTTTCTTTTGGGATGTAGTGATATAACAGTGTTGCATTTTATGCATGCTTATCATGTGCTTTTGTTCAGTAGAACACATACAATTATAGGTGGTCTTTTTGTTTAAATAGATACAGTATCTTCATATTGCCTTGTTTATGCTTCTCTGTTTCTTTTTGGATGATATGTGTTCATTTTTTACTCAAAAACATCAGTAGCATTCTTGGACAAAGAAACAGCAACTTGGAGCTTGCAAAACTATTGCCACGTCATTTAAAGATATTGATCAGTAGTTGCCTATGCAGTGAACTTTATACTTTTCCTATATTTTCTATTTAGGTATTGTGACATGACTGAAATGGAAGCAAAGGATGCTTGTCCCGTTTGTCGTGGGTATTGCAATTGCATGACATGTAGGCATGCTGAAGCTAGTGAGGATGAATATAAGGTTAGCAAACATTTCTATATATTTTGCATCTATCACTGGAGTTCCATCTTTAGAATTTGTACCTTTCCATGTGTTCCCTTTTCTGTTATGCAAATTTTCAACTTATTTTTACATTGTAAGATGTACCACACTCAGGACCTTCTAGATAATCAAAATAAGTATGGAAGAATGAAGCAGATGCATTGCTTGATTTCTCAGCTATTTCCAGTGCTGAGGCAAATCAACCAGAAACAATTAAATGAGCTGGAAATCGAGGCGAAATGCCAAGGTTTGTATTGGATAAGTCATGTGGATAACTATTGCTGTTGTTATTGTCGTATTTCTTGGAGCAGCCTTCTTTACATGTAACAGTTCTCTCTTAGGTCGAAGATTTTCTCATGTTCAGCTTCAAGTTGTGGAACGAACTGAAAATGTGTTTGCCAACTGGTATGTGCTTCATTCGTAAAATCATATATCTAAAGATGGTCTCATTCCTCATTGATATTGATGATCAATAAGATAATTTTATAGGTAGACTTCTGCAAAAAACTTTCAATCGAACTTTGTGTTCTTCCTTCTATTTATCTTTTACTGTCAATGAGTCTATATCTTTCAATAGAACTATGGAACTCAGTGTTGCTACAATACTTTTAAATGACTTCTTCATTTATAATAGTCCTTTTCATTTTTGCTAGTTGATTATTTTCATGTTTTTTTTCCTCTAAGAAAACTGTACGTCATTTTGTTCGTAGAATTTTCTTTACTTTAACGGCTGATCTGCCAATGTCTTTATTTAAATTAGAAAACTGCGTTACTGCAAATTTCTCCTTTGGACAGCTGTTTCCTTTGTTGAATTCTTAATGATAAATTATTGCAGGATAATATCATTTTATGTTCTATTATTAGAATGTTATTTCTGAAATTCAAATTTTTTTTTCTCTAATGCCCTCTTCCTCTTCCTGAATCAGCAATCTTTGTGATATTCCGCTTAATTTTCACCGATGCTGCTTAAACTGTTCATATCGGCTTTGTTTAAGCTGTTGTGGAGATACTCGGAAGAAACAAACATCAGACATGGCTGCTACAGTTACTCAGAGACCCGGTAAGAAACGAAAATCATGTAAGCTACTAAGCAAGGAACTAAATGGAGTGAAGCAGACGCTCCCCAGACGATTGTGGCCTGATGACTGTCCTTCATCCATGGGCCAATCATCATCTGGATGCAATGAGACGAAAAGTGGGTGCAATTTATGTTGCCCGCTGAAGGAGCTTGGTGGTTGTGGTGATGGAGTTCTGAAGTTGATGGTCTTTTTGCCCTTTAGTCGTTCCAAGGAATTGGGTACTGTCGCTGTTCAACTTACTAACCCTTGAAGATGACAAGATTCTCATGCCAACAAAAGTGCGGGCTCTTCAACATTCATCTCTAAGGAATCTTTGCCACAGAAGGGTCTTATAGAACGAACGAATGGATGAATGTGCAATCCTTGTTGGCAATGTTGGAAGGAATCAAAAGATTTCATTCCAAGGATAAGCATCGCAATTCAATGTCCCCTTGTGTGAGTATTCTTGAACTCGGAATCAAGGTTGAAAAGAATGCCCCCACAACATTAGTAAATATGCAAATCGGCTTATTCTTTTAGAAGAAAAAAGTAAGCTGTGAACTTTAAAGCGCCTGAAAAGGTTTTCAATCCAGTGCAATACAAGTCAATTGTTCTTATTTATTGGTCCGATCTTTGTATTGCTAATCTATCCAATTTAAATGGTTTCACAGGATGTTAATTTTCGAATGTTTCGATACTTTCCTTTACTGTCATAGGTTGAGAATGTCCACTGACATGCCGACACTAATATTGCAGCATAAAAAGATCATAATTTAATTACTTTTACAAATGATTACACAGGTGACAAAGGTTCAATTTCCAGATGAATCAACAGCTTATATGCTGCCACTATCTCATACAGGCACGCAAAGCACGCTGAAGTTAAACTATGTAGCCTACAGTTCACTATGCAAGTTCATCAGTCAAAAAATCTGGCTGTTGCCAACAATGCATCCATACAAATTTTTTTTTTCGGAATTAACCAGATGTCATGGTGATTAGAGTACGAAAGTCTTCTTTTCTCCCAATTATCGATCCACTTGTTGCTACATGCAATTATCTTTTACATCAAATAAAGATTCCTCATCTCTGGTTAACACGACAAAAATCATATATGTAAAACCCCAAATTCTTAACCCCCAAGCCCAATTAACTAAACAGCCCATTAACCCCCCAAATGGCCCACAAGCCATTAAACCCCTAGGTATAAAAGGGGTGTGAACCAGAAATTTCTCTCATTTACCACCTCCACACTCTCTCTCTTCCTCTCTTCTCTCCATACCATCTTAAGAGCTAGGGTTTTAGGGAGCTCTCCACAAAGGCTTCAACTCAAGGTGGATTTATGAAGGAGGGGAAACTCTAGGGCAAGAAGAAGGAACACCAAGGGAAGGAGAGGAAGGCACTAGGGCTTCATCAAGCTTGGAGGGAAGAACTTAGGAAGAAGAAGAAGAAGAAGAAGAGATTAGGGCAAGGTATGTAGAGGGGATCCAATCCCACATTTCTCACCTCATTAGTTTGAGGATTATAAGAAGCCCTTTCTTATATGGTAGAAATGATGGTGATGGCATTAGGAATGTTGCACACCATGTGTTTGTTGATATGTCTATATGTTCTTTCTTATCATTCAAGTGTGCTTTACCTCATATTAGGAATGTTATATTTTCAGCATGATGTCAAGCTAGTTATATGAACCTTTGGTATGAGCTTTCTTATTATGAAACCCTAGAACCATGTACATGATAACTAAGAACCCTAGATGCTTGTAAGAATCCTAAATGTATGATAGAAACCCTAAGGGAAATTCCTAACCTAGTTGTTTACCTATTTATGTCCATATGTCTATAAGAACAACATGTTCATAGAGTTAAAGATGAGGGGATGACATATTGGGTGTATGCATAGTAGGTGTTTGATCTTATGTCTAAATGACTCTTTTCTATATGTTGAATGTGATATGAACCATGTGATGATTGTTATATGTTTCTATTGTGATAATGATGTTTGTATGTGTCTCTCATGATTCCTCATGTCCTAGTAAGTTAATCTTCCATTGTTTAGGTCTATTTCTATGTATGAAGGTTCTATTAGAATGTCATGAATCATATGAGACATGTTAGGGCCAAGTTAGGGTTCTAATATGTGAATTTCTGGAATGAGGTGTTCTTCTATGTGCCAAACCCCAATTGATGTGGAATTGATGAACTATGAACCCTAGAAATGTGTGAATGAACTATAGAAGGGATATGTAAACTCTAGGTTGTAACTTGGACCCAATCACATACAATCCGACATTACTAGTGTCTAAATTGAGTTGTCACGAACCCTAGAATGTAGTAAATTCCCTTATTTATGGATTCCCCTGAGAATGATAAGTTCATAGGTATGAAAGGGTGGAATATGGAAGTAAAAGGGTGTGAAAACGAGTCCCAGGGCATCCATCACGGGCCGTGATGGGATATCACGGACCGTGACAGGACCCATCACGGGCCGTGATACACCATCACGGGCCGTGAAATCATAGGTCGCAACTTAAGTCGCGAAACGCCTAAGTCACGGCCGTAACAAGGTGATTACGGGCCGTGACAGTGTCATTACGGGCCGTAATGTGGTGTTACGGGCCGTGACATGTTGGTCGTAATGAAACATACGGGTCGTATTTCCCATTCCGAGAGGATTTCGGTTCGACCGTACCGACCAATACGGGTCGTATTGTCCATTCCGAGAGGATTTCGGTCTGACCGTATTATTTCGATACGACCGTATCGGACCTCACCCATCGAAACCCTCCATTCGCGGCCGTGACATGGTGTCACAGGCCGTGAAGGTGTAGTCACGGGCCGTTACGGTTGGTAACGGGCCGTGACAGGTTGTATCACGGCCGTGACATGGTGTCACAGGCCGTGAAGGTGTTCATCACGGGCCGTTACGGTTTGTAACGGGCCGTGACAGGCTGTATCACGGCCGTGATGGATTCATCACGGGCCGTGATGACTCAGGGAGTTTTAAAAGTCGTCTTATAGATGCTTATTATGATGTTCTCTCCCTAATGCTTGATGAAATCATTCGTTTACTATGTTTTACGCTGTTGATGTTTGCAAAGCCGTAATTAGGTTAGAAATGCAAGATTGATTGCTATGATTGATGTGTTGTGAAGATGAAATATGAATGACCTAGTCGAGGCGCATCAGTTATGTATGTTATCTAGGATGCCATGTCTATTCACTAGCGGCGGTGTGCTCCCAAAAGAGATGCGATGTCCACTCATTAGCAATAGTGAGTGTGCTCTCGGGATGCGATGTCCACTCGTTAGCGTTAGTGAGTATGCTCCTAGGACCCCACAAGAGGGTCGGCCTAGCTAGCCATTATGAAGAAGGACTGATGTTACCCGAGACTCATCATGTAAAGATGTAAAGGTAAGAAGTTCATGAACATAAGATGCTTAGAATCATTTATGCTTCATGTATAAAATGTTTAATGCTATGCTCAAGCCATGTAAATGTCATATGCTTATGTTACCTAAAATGGGTTATGTTCTAAGTTTATACTTATGATTATGATCATGTTATGTTATGACATGTATATAATACATGATAGATGCCGACCTTTACATACTCTAACCGGGGGGTTTCCACCTCCCCTGCTTCTGGATCCATGCAGGTGATGATGCATGAGGGACTTGGCGGTGGTGTGCTCATGGCGGCTTGACTTGCACATGGTTATGTCTAGGTCATAGGCTTTTTAAGTCATTATGGTTATATCTAATGAACTTGTTATCTTATTTTATGTCTCGAGTCGAATGAGCCTAAGACTCATGTTATGGGCCTTATGTTTGGCCCTGTAATTATGCCCATATGTGGCAAGATGTTATATGGATTTCTATATGTTTCCGCTGCCATGATTTATGTTTTATCTAATGACATCTTATTATGTTTTCCGCTGCGATATTATTATGCTTTATATTTTCATAGTTATGATTACGGGCTTGCTTGGTTTTATTTCATAGTGAGCCCATATGATATACATTAATGTCCATGTAGCGCCGTCGAAAAGCCCTCACGGGCCGAGCCCACAGGGTGCATTTTGGGGGCGTTACAATATATCCACCCAGAATATAAGAATTTTTCTTCTTCTCTTTCTTCAATGTACGTGGCGGTAAAAAGCATCACCATCACTTTAATAAGAGAGGATTGATTATTAAAATGTACTTCACAGTCCGGACTATGATGGCACCAGAAACATTTGATCACTTGGAGTGACAATTGGCTACCATGGAGATTTCCCTACAGCACGCGATGGTCCACCATCTGGGCTCATAATATTATAAAAGCAATTTGCTTTATACAAAACTTGTGAAGGACGGACATCAATCTTAATTTAACAGACTAACAAGTAATAAACATATAGGAATATACTACCAGGTGAAGCATCGTTAGCTCTACAGGACTGAACACACAGGTCATATGTAAGTCATATATATAGAGGTCAGGAAAAGATAAAGACTTGTTCTCCAACAAGAATCCAACACCCAACTCCATGCTCTTACTAATTTATGCTTCAAGATTCTTAATTTTGAGAAACCAATAGCCTGAAAACATGATATATCCTCATTTGACTCATGAGTTCCAAAATTTAGAGCCTATAATAGCATTAACCTACTGCATCATCTTACATGGAACACCAAAAGAATAACCCTCAGCAAAATTTACATGAGAGAGCACGAAAAGGGGCTAAGTTATTCATCATTTCTTTTTTTTAATCCTACCAGCTAGTTACTAACACAGCCAAGAGGCAAAGGGGGGCGAAGGGAGAGCAGAAGGATTGATGAAAGAACAAGAGTGAACCCGACTGCAGGGCGACTCGAAGAGGAATCCTCAAGGTGCTGAAACTGGAGAGAGTCGACGGCGAGCGGCATGTTCTCTTGATCAGGGCTGCATTTGTAGTTTGAAACATCTCCGGCCGGCGGGTGGGCGCTGTACAGTATGGCTCGCAACACTGCAGACACTGTAGGAATGTAGGTTGTTTTGTTCTTCGCCAGCAGCCAGGTCAGACCCATCAGCTGGCAATCCCGACCGAACATCCTCGCCATTCGATCCTCCTTGCCAGTGCCGCCGATCCCGCTGCCGTTGTGGAGCTTCAGCTGTGAGACAACAACAAAGTCAAGAGATTGCTCACACAGTTGCATGAAGTTTCGTCAGAGAAGTTTTACTGGTAGCATTTTACAAATAATTAAGAAACTACATGAAAGCATGAACAGGGTTGTAGTGCTCATGAATAGTATTTATTGCTGGAGGTGGGTGCAGGTATAAGGCATTTAATACAGAGGCGGTCCAAAAGCCAGCATCAAAACCGTTATCTCGAGGTTGCATTGCATGTAAAATGATTGCAACAAATTGCACCTTCATTTATTGCATTGAGGATATACCTCAATTTGCCTCTCTCGTACGTTGTTCTCGCCCATATGTTTCACATCATATTTTAATTTTGTTTTCCTTAGAAAACTAAATTCCAGATCTCAGGGTTTCTGTTCATGATTACTTACTAATAAGATTCCTAATCAATCTGCAATCAACAGATCTCTAAATACTACCTATTCGAAAAACACTATCAAGAAGCTGTTCAAAAAGATTTTGGAGCATAACCAAACAAATTCCAAAAGATTCATTCCAAATCCAATTAGATAATGCTTTAAAGGGTTGTCAAATGGAAATCTTAGTGGAAATATAAAGATTGCAACAAATGTGCAAACAAAATGAAGAGGAAAACAATTATTCTCTTCGCAAAAACACAGCAACAAGGGAAAATTTTGCATAAGCAACAAGGGAACATACTGTTACGATGTTAAGTAACGTATCAAACCTTATCCAGTGAGTGGAGGCACCGTGTGCACCCGGCGTAAGAAGCATTCCTGCAATCGTGCTCCAGCTGTCGGACAGCCGCCGTCGGCGTCGCATTGCGAGCGGCGCCACCGCCTCCAACGCCAACTGAGACAGCGCTGACATTGAACGCCGCTGGACACTGGAGCGAGCCGATCTGGTGGAGCCTGATGCCGCAGAAGCAGAGCACCGTGTCGCAGGTGGCGTTCGGGCGCGGCAGCCGGATGTCCCGCCGCTCCAGCGCGCTCTGCAGCGAGTCCACGCACCGCTGGTTGTCGTCCGGCATCATGGGATGACATATCGG
>LTAE01000137.1:65259-83547 GCA_001647135.1 Pontederia paniculata | reverse complement strand
GATGCATGAGGGACTTGGCGGTGATGTGCTCATGGCGGCTTGACTTGCACATGGTTATGTCTAGGTCATAGGCTTTTTAAGTCATTATGGTTATATCTAATGAACTTGTTATCTTATTTTATGTCTCGAGTCGAATGAGCCTAAGACTCATGTTATGGGCCTTATGTTTGGCCCTGTAATTATGCCCATATGTGGCAAGATGTTATATGGATTTCTATATGTTTCCGCTGCTATGAGTTATTATCTTATCATGATATTATGTTTCATTCTTCCGCTGCGATATTATTATGCTTTATATTTTCATAGTTATGATTACGGGCTTGCTTGGTTTTATTTCATAGTGAACCCATATGATATACATAATGTCCATGTAGCGCCGTCGAAAAGCTCTCACGGGCCGAGCCCACGAGGTGCATTTTGGGGGCGTTACATCCACACCACACAACCTACCAATTGGTGCAATTGTCCCCTTGGAGCAAGATGGATCGGATCCTTGTTGTTAGGTGGCTGGCATGGCAAGGCAGTGGCACAATGTAAAGACACATAATTATTGCATATAGTAATTTGCTCATCCATCAAACAAGTACAGTGATACGGTACATATTATTCAGAGACGACTCGGCCATCGGTCCATGTGCCGCATGCACGCAGCCCGGGAAAAAATAATAGAAACTGCATGGCACTCTCGTATAATTAATATTGTATTTTTTCATTGAAAAGACGAAGGTACTCTCTAATTGAATAAAGAGCTATCATACTTCCTACATTTTGAATTGTAGAATCTTTATTTTATAGTAGATGGATTTAGAAGAGAGAAAAAAAAATAGGAAAGAAAAAATTTAATTTTCACTATATATTTAATATCTTACGATTGAAGATGTAGATAACATGATGCTCTCTACTTAATTAGAGAGCACCTACATTGAACTCTTTTTTATTTCAAACATTGAATTATTAGCGTGTTCTCTCAATTCGGACTACGAACATGCTAATTATCAACCCAACTTTTTTTATCATTATTATATTTTATCTATATAAAACTTACAAAATGATAATATATTTATTGTTCAATGTGCATTATAGACTTGTTAATCTTAATTACTAAATTAGACGAACTTGAAATTATTTATTTGTATTTAAGTAATATATCGAATTTAATTTAGTATACTGATTAGATGTTTGTTTCAAACATGGGTGTCCACCGAGAGAGAGAGAGAGAGAGAGAGAGAGAGATGAACGGGTAGAATAAACGGCCAGCAATCTGATTGAGCTCATGATTCGTAGGTGAATGAATCATTGATCGGTTGTAGCTTCAGCCTTGAGATCTATCCTACATTAACCACCAACTGTGGACTGGATTTCTAATTTTTTTAATGTAGACACAAATTTCTAGATTTTAAAGCAGTATTATTTTTTTTGAACAATGTGGCCAATCTTTAGATTATACTATGTCCATTTTATAAAAAGCAGTGTGAATGAAAGATGGAAGTGGAGGTGGAGCCGGAGCCAAAGGAGGAATGATGATATGAAAGGTGCCAAGTGGAAGAGATGAAAGGGAGACATGGACACAAATTGTCAGTACAACTTCAATTTATCAAATTATATAATTTAGTAGAGGTATATGTAGATAATGTTGGAGTGAAAAAAAAATAGAAGAAAAAAGATATTATATGTATCGTATATTCAATATTTTATGATGATAAAATATGTAATACGATGGTATATATAAATTAAGAAAGATTTAAAAAAGTAAAATAAATTAAACATTTAAGATCATTTGATTGAAGAATTACTACCGAACGAATAAAAGTTAATATTCTATTAATTTAAGAAGAATATATTAAAAAAACAAATATTCACATTATAATTATCTTTTTAAATATCAACTTTACGTTAGTCATTTTTATGATTTTTTTATGGAACAAACTAAAATAAAGTCTTAATTACATCTTTCAATCTTTTATCAAACGGCCATAATTATTTTTTAAAAAAAATAGACAAGTTCACTTACTTCATATTCTATTTTTTCCCTTATATATAAACTAAATACTTATTATTTTTATGAATATTCTATGAAATAAAGTATAATAAAAATCTTCTTATATTTTTTTATTTTGTATCACTTCTAAAAAAATTAGTGAAGTATCATTATTATGATTTAATTTTGACATCTCATGCAGTTATCACATCGCTAACTTTTGAAATTTGTTACATTCATGTTTTTACAGGAACCCGAAAGTCTCATAATTTGGGTCCAGAATCTGTTAATTTTCAATTGATCAGGATAGAGTAATAAATAATTCATCCAAGTTCTCTAGTTTATATAAAAAATTTATTAAAAAAGTTATTTGTCATAATTAAACTTATGACATGATGAACATCAGATTAATCGAATTTTATGATGGAACAAGACTTGAGACAATGCACATAATCGTCAACGTCGAGTAGATTGAAAAATCAATATCATTTTTTGAATACAAAAAAAAATAATATTTTGGCATAAATGATTGTTTTATCAACTTTTATATTTTTATTATCTAAATATAAGGATAATCTTTATGAGGAAGAATTATAACGTTCAGAAATTTTCCTTTGGTTCCCATAACTTCAGCTGATGAGCAGTGGTTGTGTCTGCGCTCCAGATTTAAAGGGTGTGAATAATTGGATGGTTCTATAACATTATCTAGTCTAGTTAACTAAAGGGACAGAAAATTCATTATTTGTAAATCTTTATTCCTCGCTACATAGCATGATAAATTTACTGTTTAGACTCTAAATTATGTCACGTATGCATGAAGTGCTACATTTATCTGTTGATCGATTTCTAATATTGTGCATTTCTTTTTCTCCTAAATCTAGAATGTTATGCCAATAATTCGCCGGCTGCACAAATCCAGGTGCCAAAACCAGCTGAATTGAAACTTAAAACCATATATACTTCAATGGGAGATTAATTCCTTTCAACATCTTTGTAGGCAGACATGTTTCATCCTAACAGAGAGAAAATAATTATCATGTCGATATTGTAGCAGACATGGTCCCTAATATGAAATACAGATATATATACATATAAATGACCGGAACTATAAGAGTTTTATTGTTATATTAAAAGAGAAATTTCCCTTTTTAGTTGCTCTAAGCACTGATCAGGCTTTTTTTTTGTTGAGGAAATGCTTGTTGAGAAAGGAGCAGTAAATACCAATGAATGATTGATTGCATCTTTTAATATGCAACATTGTTCAAATCAGACTGAATATGAATTTAAAAAAAGTGTCGGTTAAGATGATATCCACTAAATTAATTAAATTGAAGTGGATGATAATATAATATTAAAATCATATGACCAAAGAAAACATCAAACATGCAATTTTTCCATTGGTCATGAAAAATGACTACAAATACATTTAAGAATTCTAATAATTAGTTAATAATAAATTATATAATTATTCCCTCTCCTTATTTTTTTATCTTTCATATTGATAGTAAAAAGAATGGTATTTTGTAATGGTATATATATTGTAATTTTTTTTATTATATGCCAGATCTACTACTAAACAAATGTATGAAATTTGATATTATGATTTTTATATTATGCATATACATTTTTTTTAAATATGTATATTATCGCGTATTAGTTCTGCAGCAAGGTACGCAATACAAATACGCATGACTTCTCCTACCTTGTGCAGATATTTGTATATGCTTTGCCCATCGACCATTAAAATCTACACGGCATTAAACTATCATACAAGTATGGCACTGGCACCTTCTTGCAAAGTTCACATTAAATTCGTATACACGGCATTCCAAGTCAAACATCCAAATCCTCAAGAAGAACATTGAACTCGTAGAAAACTCTGCTAAACAAGTAGTAGTCCAGTACAACATGTGGGGCATTTGAGTCCCATGGCCATGTGATCATGCATGTTTGATCCAGGAATTGGTGGGATCTTCTTAGTTGTCTGCACTGTATGGCAAGTGAATGCCTCAATAGCTTTTCACACACCATGATTGCTTCTCTTCTATATAAACCTTGTCATCCCTCAGACTTGGGCAGTGCACATCCACACCACACTCTCTTGATCTCTTTCATAGCACATCCATCCATCCATCCTTGTAGCAACCTTTGAGTTCCTCAGCCAGACATGGGCCTGAAGCTGCACCAGTTCAGCACTTTGCTGCATCTCAGCAGAAGCCACAATGTTCCCAAGGGCCACTTCGCGGTCTACGTCGGCGAGCAGCACCGGCGGTTCGTGATCCCGACGTCCTACTTGAAGCACCCTCTATTTCAGGATTTGCTTACCAGAGCGGAGGAAGAATTCGGCTTCTGTCAGGCGGGCGCGCTGACGATCCCCTGCGAAGAAGTGGAGTTCATGGATCTTGCATCCAAGTTGGGATCCATTTGAGTTTATACTCTTCTGACATAGGATCTGACAGGAAGGTCAATCTGCCCCTCACAATTCAGATTCCACACACACATTTTATTTGGATCAAGTAGAATTTAGGCCAAAGATTTCTATATGATTGATGTAGATATTGTATTGAGGACTGATGTGAGCTGCCTTTATGGCATTGCCAATCATGTCTCTAATGTTGAAAAAAAAAGTGAATGCAAATTATATACAGTTCTTGGTCAGAATTGAGCCCTAAATTGCTCATCTTTAGCTTGCTGTTGCACTTCATATATGTTTATGAGCATACAAGTAAAGTCCAAGAGCCATCAGTATGTTCATATATGCTTAGCATAAGAAATATTACATTGAGCAATTTTGGGGAGAGAAGCAGCAATGAACTTCTAATAGGACAAGAGCCATCTGTTACTCTGTTTACCTGTATGTAGTGAATCTTAGATGTTGCTTTGTTTTAGAAAATATATGGTTATTTGCAAAAAAAATTGTAATGTGCTTTTTCCTCAAAATAAAAAGAAAAGTTTAGAGTGAAGTTTCTAATTTTGCTTTCAAAAGCAGCAATTGAAAATAAATAAATAAAAAAGGTGTGCTTATAATGAGTTTTAAAGGGAGGATAAAAGGGGGAGAGAGAGAGAGAGAGAGAGAGAGAGAGAGAGAGAGAGAGAGAGAGAGAGAGAGAGAGGAGGGGTGGGGGAAGGAAAATGTGTGTGTGTGTGTGACGGATATAAAAATAGAGAGAAAGTAAATACAATAGAGTATAGAGAGGAAATGGAGAAGAGCGCGCATAGGAAATAGGAATGACAAATAGACAATTAAAAAAACTAAAAAACATGGAAATGAGCATGTATACATAGTCTATCTAGAGCAAATATTATGAACGACATTGGCAAAAAAAAGGGAAAAAAAAGACTACTTTTTTGTTTTGATCTGAAGATGAAAATACAACTTAGTTTAAAAGCACAATTACAATGTTTTAAGAACTTTTTTTTAATATTCTTTACATGTGGACAAACAAAAAAAATTGTAGTGTGAATTTAAAAATGTAAAACTAAAATGGACTGACAAATAAATTTGGCCTTAAATATTTGCATATGTTTCTTTGAAATTTTCAGATAAAGAAATGAGGTCATTCTCCCCTTAATTTGTGTTTTTTTCTTGTGTTAGAGGCAATGCATGTTCCATTATTTTAAAATAAATATGTGCGACTAAGGCTGTTTTGATTTTTTTAAAATTTTTTGTGGGCACAGAAGAATATTTATTTATTTTTAACAATTTGATAGATCAAAGTGAAGAATAAAATTAAAAAAAAATTCCTTCCCAAATGAAAAAAAAAAATTTCCCCTCTCTCTCACTCACATTCAACAAATATAATATATATATATATATATATATATTCATTTTAACTTATTTTTTATGCAGAATCAAACATAATATTTTTTATTTTTTTATAATAATTTATTTAGTTTTAGAATTCATTGATTAGAAACGGACAAATATTTACTTTATATGATGGCGACCTTGTGGTTAGTGCCAGCCCATGTATGGCATGTATGGCATTGCTTGCATGGATCATGACGCGAAGCCTATGCTGACCGGGAGACAAATATGGTCCATGGCCTTATGGTCTTCATAGGTTTTGTTGTTTTCATGTCACGAAAGCATGCCCGCGCCACAGTGCGCTCGACAACGAGCTTTCAACTTTCAACTTGCTCCTAAACCATCATCGCCCCAATCTTTCACCAAATATATCCTAAGCAAACCGGAGTGTGGTTTATGCCTTTGAATAATTCATAACTTTACTTTATTATCACCATATTATCTAGACTATATTCAATTATGATAGATAAAATGTTCATTTTTTTTTGTATGCGGAATCTATTGAAATGAGAGAAGTCTATTTAAAATCTATTGAAATTTGAGGAGTCTATGTACAACTTCATATCAATCTCTTTTGTTGAGCAATTTATAATTAAACAATAAAAAAATAAATAATTATGTGATACCAATATATCTTTAGAATTTATCTTAATATAATTTTTTTTATATTATAGTATTTTTTCATAATATTTTTTGTTATTTTTAATCAAGAGAATTTTATCACATTAAAATGAAAAATTGTGAACGGTGAAAATTTAATCATAACTTTGTTCCATGTAGGTTTAGTTTTTATTCTAGAGATCAGTTAATCAGATGAAGGTGATGAAGCTCGAAAAATCCTTTGTCTCTCTCTCAGACATGTTTGTATCTAGAGCATGTCAACAAAATTCCGTCAAGATTGGAGAACAAAACTGGGGGCGAAACCAGGAGACAGGAACCAAGGAAACAATCCAATTATGAGATTTTTTTTTCACGGGTACATTCTTGCAGGTACCCTCCTGTTCCTGTCTGTCGATTACTTGGTGTCGACGGCTGGTGTAACAATGCATGTTTCATGGACAGGGCAAGCACAGTCTCCCTCTGCATGGCATGCCACTTACTTCAACAAATATCGAACACATACATGGAATCAACTCTTTGTAGAACTCTATCACAATTCCATGCATGAAACAAATACTTCACCATACAATTATAATGCATCTTCCAATGAACTATGCACTATAAAGTAGCTGTTTCTAAAGCCGAGTAATCAAGACGTGCTGCCTCCAAGTTGGTACCCAAGGACAAAGAAATAGTACTGCGACAGCGTGAGGTGAAGGCCATGTGATCGAACGTGTCCTCGCTCTAAGTGCAGGCGATCATAACAACAAGGCGTAGGGCTCACACGAGTGCCCAAAGGTGATAAGGTGCATTGACGGGCTCCATGCAACTTTTATTGCTTATCATGTCATGGCCACCTGCTATTTAAGCCCCCTATTACTTCACAGATAGAACACGCCATCTGCTTCATTCTTCACTACATCCTTTTAGCACTGTTGATCACATTGATCTCCATCTTCCTCCATCGAGTAGCTGCAATCTGTAAACTTCTCAGACAACGGCATACGACATGGGTCTCAAGTTGCACCAGCTCAGTGCATTGCTGCATCTGACCAGGAGCCATTCCCAGCGCAGCGTCCCCAAAGGCCACTTCGCCGTGTACGTCGGCGAGGAACACAAGCGTTTCGTGATCCCGACGGCCTGCTTGAAGAATCCGACGTTTCAGAACTTGCTGAGACGAGCGGAGGAGGAATTCGGCTTCCATCAGGCCGGCGGCCTGACAATTCCCTGCGGAGAAGTCGAGTTTCGCAACCTCGCGTCGGAGTGGACTCGTTCTTGCGATCATTAGGATTGAGAGCGTAGTTCACGCAGACGAGGAAACATGATACGCTGGAAGTTTTCTGCGATATATACTTTCTGAAGTTTTGTTAGGGGTGTAGCATATATTTGTGTTATGTAATACACTTGTCTGAGATGACTTTAGAAATATATATGTTCTACAGTCCTTTTGTGCTTCATGATTCTTTCCTGTTTATGTGGTACATATATACTACATACATATAACAAATCGATGATGTTTACATTTGAGATAACAAATCTTCTCCTAAAGGTTCTATAGCATGAATGTATATGAGAAGGAATTCTGCTCACTTAGATGCTGCTGGTAAAAGGTTTCTTTTCGTTTCTTTTTGTGTGGGCCTATGGTTCATCAATGTAGGTTCTGAGAAGAGGATTGAGAAGAAGTGAACTGCCTGAGGACTATTAGTTTTCATGATCAATGCGTTATGTATGATTTGATAAACTGAAGCCAGAAGTAAAGAGGCATTTGGACTGACCAGTGACTTGAAGCAAAACAGCATTTTCTTCATTCTACTATGAGCTATGATTTCTTTTCCCTTTTTATCTCTCTTTTGCATAGTTGAGAAGACTGACTCTTCACTGGAAAAAAGGTAACAAAAGAAACATAACGAAAGTGAACAATGTTCAAAATTTTTTGTACAGATAATGTCGTTACTTTCTATTGTGCTACGCTAACTACACTAAAAGTGACCCCTATATATATATATTATATATATACATGAATAATGAACACTTTCTCTATAAATGAATAATGATCAAATTTTTTTTACAAAAATTATCATTACTTTTTGGTAAGTTATATCTATATGAGTGTAGTGCGTGTAGCGCAACAAAACGTAACGACACTATCTGTACAAAAAAATGTGAACACTGTTCATTTGTATAGAAAGTGTCGTTACTTTCTGTATAAGTGTGCTACACATTATTTTTTCCCTATCTATATATATGTTCATGTGTGTATACGCTAGAAATGAGACATTACTATTGAGATAGAGTTCAGAAACTTTGCAATCCATCCACTTGAAGCTGATTTATCTTTATTTTTTCATTTATTCCTTCTGTTATATATGAAAATTTGGTTTGTAATTTTCATATTGTCCAGCAGCTGTCAATGGAGCTTCTCCATTTCTGTCCACGCAGAAAACGGATGCTTGTCAGTTTCTCAACTCTTGTCATGCATGGAGCATGATTCAGAAACTCGTTATAACTGATGCAAATAATTTCAAAATACGCAAAGTTTTAACTGGCAATTAAGAGTAAAGACTACAATTATATTGCACACTTGTGTAGTTTATAAATAAATTAATCATTGGATTACAATATGAATGTTGTGAATACTAATTAAACCAGTCGAGTCATCTTCTTCAGCCAAATGACATATATATCCGGTTTATCCTGACAAACAAACAACATTAATGCTTGTAAAGAGCTACACGCTCCTTGTTTCTTAAAAATATCAAGCTTACTGTTTCATATCACTAGTATTCTGAATATGCTGAGAAATTTCCAGATCTTAAAAGTAGTATGTGATTGGGCAAATTGAATCCTGAGGAAAAGTTGAATCTATCACTTTCCCTTGGACAAGTTGTTAGATTCGCAGATAAGTGAATTTTTAGTTATGAGCTGAGATCTGGTCAGATACTTGTGGCCCCATTGCTTCACTGTACTCGGAGGTTATGTTGCTTTCAAGGTGATGGCCAAATATGTACTGAAGGGGGAAGAGTGGATCAGAAGCGGTGGAATTTTCTTGGGCCTACAAACAGGGATATTTTTGTTTGCTCGTGCAACAGCTTATCAAATTTCAGTACTTCCCCATGATGGCAATAATTATTCAGTACTTGATAGAAACATGCATGCATTTTACTGTTGCTTGATTCATTCTGTCTAATGTTTTTTTTTCCACGTTTGTACAGCTAATTTAAGCTTGGATCTCTCTTATTATGTTGTACATAGCTAGTTCAGCAAGAATAAATTTGGTGTTTGTGTTGAAGTTCCTCACATTAAATGTATCTGTGAGATGCCAAGGAAAGGTTGATTCGGGTGGTTATTTCCGCTAACACCCATGCAGTATAAATTTTTTTCACGAATAACCTCAAATAATTTTATCAATTTTAATTTCTAAATTATTTTCGCTTTGATATTTTAGTCTTCCGTCAATTTTTTTTATTAAAGTTAATTTTTCATATATGTTAAATAACACATATATCCTTAATGTAAAAGTTTAAAATATTTTTTTAGCTTTTATTACTTATTAGTTTAAAATACTTATACCCTTTTGCTAATCCTTTATTACATTAAAAGAATAAGTAATAAAAGATAAAAATTATTTAAAACTTTTACATAAGGGTACATATGTCATTTAATAAATATGAAAATTTAACATTAATAGAAAAAATAACAAAATCAAAAGTAGGGCTAAAATGTCAAAGCGAGAATAGTTTAGGGACTAAATTTTGTAAAATTATAATTTGAGTTAGAGATTATTCGTAAAAAAAATATAGTATAGAGGATGTTAGCGAAAATAACTCTAAATAATATGTTAGAAATTTTTTATTAGAAGAGTCACCTATTTAATCGAAAAAATATTCAGAAGAGAAGTATATCCTAAAATGGTCAAAATTATATGCCTTCTTATCTTGGCTTGGACTGATTTAATGCAACTTGCTGCACCAATTAAGCTGATTAATTTCAGCTTGTCCTGCATGCTACTTGACCCTCTTGTGCAGGCAATAGTGCACTTTTCTCCATATTATTGGAGTCCAGGCGACATAAGTTAACATCATATTGCTACTTGCCCGGAAACCACGGGCGAAAACCAGGCGAATCAAATGAATTAAAAATCTGGTTAAGATGCATCCAACATGGAAACTGGCATTTATTTGAGAAATTGATATCTTTGTTTACCTCTAAAGAACCTGCTTTTAAGTCTTCCAACAGACATGGCCCTCTGTGGACCTTCCGTGGATACATATGCACGTCGTCTAGGATTAAACAAGGGAAGCTAAAATGATGGTTGATGCGAGAAGTGATGGTGGCAAAGCGATATTGGAACAGTGCACCTGGTTCAACATAGAGTAGCATTCTTGAATCCGGAGTCTTTTTTTTTCTTTTAACTATGTGTACACTGTTGCACATATATGATTAACAGCAACAAGTTGGTATGACATGCAAAAGAAGAAGACATAGGTATCACTTTCTTTTGGATTAGATCAATGCTGGACTGGCACATGCAGTACACCAACAAAGATTCCACAGATACAGGTGAAGCTATTATCACGGCCCCCTCTTCTTGTTGTTCTTCTTCTTTCTCTCTCATGTAAAATTTTATATTTTTACTATAAGTGTTTCAAGACATGCACTTCTTCCATGTAAATCTTAGAGGTGCACCCACATGAATAAATGGTAGAGGGGGCGAACTTATCACTTGCATTCAATGAAGTAATGCTAGATCTTTTGTTTGCGTGGGGCCTTGTCAAGAAGCAAATTGATGCTCACTGTTGTTGTACATTGCTTAGGGAAGAACTTATCTAGACGGCACACATTGTCATCTCTCCAAGTGACTCATGACACTATCCCCTCTTTGAACTAGTGTTGGAGTGATGAAGTTCAAGGGAGAAATGTGGAGAGTGAAATACTGTCCAACAATTTCGGAGAATGATTTTGTTATTTCAAAGTTCTATCGCTAGTCATTTGTTGTAATCACACTACCTCACAACGACTCAAGGCATTAATTGCACCTTATCTACTGAAAAAAACTATTGTGTATTATACCCTAATGTATTACACCAACTGATGCGGAGTGCTATTTTAGGATTTTGGATCTACATCTGAAGTCACAAATTAATCAACGTGGAAAGTACTTTTTTTATATTTGTTTATTAATCTTATATATGTGCTTTAATATGAAAAACTAAAATGGGAAAAATAAACTTGAAAAAAAAACTGAAAAACAGATTGTGATCAAGGAGAAAATATTAGACTTGCCAAAAGAGGTCAAATAATTTTTTTTATGTCTTAGACAATTAGAATTTATTATGGTATATTATCTTTTGCTCATAGTGGAACTCTTTAATGACGATTCACTTGGATGTTTCCTCTTGTTCGTATCGATCAAATAATTTTATCATATTTCCAACGAGAATTGTGTCGAGTAACAAACAACTCTTTCTCTCTTAAAAATTAAGGTATCAAGTTTGAGTTTTTTTATATGAAATTTTTCGTTGAGGCCATCATAGTCATGCATGTGACCTGAAGCGATATAAAATTGTGAGAGTGAAGCCATCATAAACTATGATGGTAATAAAAAAAATAAAAAAATAGCATGTTAAGTAATATGTGTGTCGATAATTTTTTTTTTTGCTTTTATTTTGTTGCTATGTAGTGATAATATCTTGAATCATAATCCAACTACAAGCTCATCTTTCTCCAAGTAGTTGAAGATACCTCCAAATATGTCTATTATATTTTTGAGTCTGAATTCCATATTTCTTTTAACAGGTGTCCTATTTTTATACTACTATTGCATAATCCTTCTAATGCAAATTCATACATTCTGATAAGGGGGTTCATACATAAACATTCTAGAATTAGGATTAGCAAACACTACAAGTTATTATAATCCTCTTTGAAATCTCTAATTAATATTTTTTCGTCGCTCTAGAATGTAACTTAGTTAAAGATGAATCTCATAAATTTTATATTTTTGTATATAATTTTTTTTCTCACATTTGATATTCACAATATTATATTTATTGTTGGATCCCTCCATATAATATTTCCAAACGCATCAGTCTTCCATAAGTTTGCCAAATAGTCGGCCAGCTGGTTAACCTAAGAACCGAAACGAAGATGGCATATTCTAGGAATTCAGTAAAGCAATAATAATCAGCCTCAACGTAGTTCTCCTCTCGATCCGTAGATCCAGACATTGCATTAAGTAGTCCTCAAAGTGAACCCCATGCTTCGGCCTCTTGTACCGAGTGGAAAACTTCGTGAATTGAATTGCTCACGCCAAGTTGGGTTCTAAAGCAAAAGTGCAGAGAACTTCATGTTCGTCTGCTCGCCACTTGTTAAAGCGCACAACTGTAGGCCAATCCGGTTGATCTTTTCATGTTGGCCTTGCTCTTTGCTGAGCAGAAAAGGCACTCGTAATCTTCCATATGTAGTGCCCACTGCCCCAACATATCATTTAACGTAGACAAGCTAGTTCTTAGATCAAGTCCAACTCCTGCAGAAAGTGTAGACATAATTTGTTGTACTAGTTGCAGTGTGCTGATCAGTACTGCATGCCGGCCAAAAACCAGCTCAGCCAACCTGAAGCTTATCCTACTAGAGAACTGGTCATTGTTCAAGTAGCACGCTGGTGGAGCAACTGGACTTTCTCAAACCTTGCATGATCTCATGATTCATGTGGGAGAATTCAACTATAATGGTTCATTATGAAAGGTGTTGTTACAGTAATGTCACTTGCAGGTTTAGTTGTTCACTTCTCTATCAAGTTAGTCTTATCCTACTTATTTCGTTTGCCTTTGCATCACTACATGGCAGTCATAAGAAGGTTCTCGATATCTCATTCAACCAGTTTACTGAAAGTTTTTTACAATTCATTTGTCTAAAGAAAAATAGTGAACAGTAATTTGTTGATGATATCTTGAATCTTAACCCAATGAAAACTTATATGATTCCCCTGCACATCATAGTCGTCGAATATTTGGGACGGCGAAGTCGTTCATCCCATACGACGAAGTTGTCCATCCCATGCGATGGAGCCCCCGAAATCTAAATAGTCTTAAAGCTTCTATTTCCCATTTTATATTGTGAGTTCATATATAAATTTCCTAGAGTTTGAATTATTATGTATCTTGTATAATCTATTATTTTTTTATATCAAAAAAGCAATTCTAGCCGTCGCCCGAGGACATAGTCTAATTAAAAATGAACTTTGTAAATTTGTGTGACTTCTCTACGTTGATTTATCTCTCTCGCGTATTCTTTTTTAACGTAATTCTAGAATGAGTTTGGACATGTTACAAGCACAAACAAGGTGGGCGTTCAGTCATGTTATCTGAAGTCTAATACGTAGAAGAATGAATGTGACCTTTACTTGAAGAAAAATATGTTAACCAGGAATTAATCCTAAGGATAATACATCCAAAACAAACATGGGATATCTCAGACCATGTGAACATGTCCTTTGCACAGTTGATACAATTGGGAACACATTGAGTTGGCCGAGCTCATTCAAGTGGCCAAAAGGTCACCAGTAGGATGGCCAATGCATCAGGGCTCCATATCCATGTCATAGCTACACTTTATAGTCTGTATATATGTACACTCGCTACATCTCTACCTTGGACATGCAATACATCTTCAGATAGAGAAATGGGTGTGAAGTTTGTTCACCTGAGTTCTCTGCTCTACCCGAACAGAAGCCAGTCCTCCGATGCCGGCAATGTTCGCAGAGGCCACTTCGCGGTCTATGTCGGCAAGAACCGCAGGCGCTTCGTGATTCCGACATCCTACCTGAAGCATCCTCGGTTTCAGGATTTGCTCAGGAGAGCAGAAGAGGAGTTCGGATTCCAGTACGAAAAGGGCGGGCTCACGATTCCCTGCGACGAAGTAGAGTTCATGAACCTTGCATCTCAACTGAGCAGCTCAAGACGAGAGTAAACTCTGATACGCGCCATCGACCTACAGTGGAAGCTTTTGGCCTCCACACTTCTCATGCTGACTATGTATCTGTCTATCTATGATTTATATCTATAGTACGTAGTTTCAGTCGTTGTGCCCTTAAACGTTGTGAAAATGATCCGTCGTAAGAGGTCTATTTTTTTTTCTTTCTGTTATGCTTGGTGAAATATTTCATGTACTCGATATCTAAACTTTTTACCTCTTGATGTGCTTTGTTAAGTTTGTATATACATATACGTATATATATTTATAGTGTTCAATGAATCCATTATTCATTTAAGTAGTAACATCATATTATCTAACTTTTTAATCATTGGATATTAAATTTATGATAAATAAAAAAGAATAAGAGAGAAAAAAATTAATACTCATAGTTGATTTGTTATTTTACAATTAGAAAGTTAGGTAACATGATATTATTTAATTAAGAAACACATTTACATTTACATGGGGTGGAAAAACATATATAGTCATCGAGAAATGTTACTATTTTTGCACCATCTCGCCATTAGCTTCTTGTATAGCTTTCCTAATAGCAATAATAGCTTGGACATCAAGCCGCCTCCTTCGTAACCAGAGAAAAAAATCTTGCACATGGAGTTTAGCTAATTAACTCGAAATGTTTTGATCCATAACTTGTTGGCTGCTTGATTCAATTTCAAACAATGATACGGAAACATTGTTACCCCCAAATGAACTCTAATACAATTTGCTTCTTTTTTTTTCCTTAATTGTACACCACTTCATATTTTTGTCACGTTTTTTACTAACAAAATAAACCATTTTTAACTGTTCATATCGGCACAACTTAGCTTTGTGCAATTGTGCAGGCATGTTCTTAGTTCCCACAGTCCCTAAACAGCTAACCGATACATCATGGTGCCAGTGCCAACGTTTGTCCTTGCCATAAATCATGTTTCATAAAATCAAAGTTAAAAGAGTTGAATAAGGTGGTAAACAGTTCGTCGTTGTTTAAGCAAATCTAGAGTATAATTTTTGTGCATAAATCGTTTAAAAAATGTCTATAATGACAACAAAAGAAAAAAAATGTACAGTTCGAAATATGTTGATTAATTCTGCAAAACAATTAGACTACAATGGTGAAGTGCCAGGGCCCGGCCCATATTTTCTAATGATAGATTCCATTTACACGGCCCAAAAAGATATAATAAAAATTCTGCATTTTTCTTTCCTTCCCTGCATGTTAGCTGGATTAAAATTTTAATCCACACATATCACATAAAGATCACATGAAAATTAGGGTGTGATAAAAATTATTAATACTTATAAACTTTAGTAATGTATTCAACTAAAAGTAATATTATACTTCAATCTTTTATTACAAAGTATATCACTCGAGATTGGGAAATCATTTTTACTACCATTACATAGACTTATTTCTAACTGACATATTTTGTTATGTTGCATGTTTTCTATTATGACGTGTAAAAAGTAAGAAAACAAAAGTGGATATACTTCAAACCGAAGGCTCATAAACTTTATAGAATGGAAAATATAAAAGTATATAATTCCCACCAATGAAAGTCGAACTATTAGGGTGACATCCAACATTGGGCATCATATTTTAGTTTATGCGAAGAAAAAAATAATTTGACATAATTTTCATGAAGCCTTGTACAAAATTAAGTGTAACATCCCGCGAACGCGTCCCCGCACTTGTTGAATCGATATTCGACATGTGTCGAGGTAGTTCATGAGGCACCACAGGGATACACTAACTATAGCAGCGGAAGCATATAAAAAATCAATGAATAATAACAGCGAAAATGAAGTCATAACTCAATATAATTTAACGAAAGTACTTAATGTTAACTTACAACATCATAAGTTACATCATTTATCAAAAGGCTAATCATAGTCTTGAGCTGCATAGCTCATACACAAAGACCTTATATACGAATATAAGAAAAAAAGTCTACTAATTAGTCATACAAGATACTTAAACACTTTTACAAATCATGTCATATGCAAACTTTCTTGCCAAGAGCAACGTGATCATCCATACTAACCCTCCTTGCTTCCAGGATCCAATGTAGGAGACAAAATCCCACGAGCTTTCGCCTAATGTGTAAATCATAACAATAACAATAACGATTAATAAAATAACATGATCTCAATGTAACAATGAACATTAATGATTAAATCATTATATCTTAGACTTTAACCATTTCGATATTAGTTGATTGATCAATGGCATGAACATTCAATAACATTAGGCTTCTAACGTTCAATATTAGTAACAATATGTTCATGCTAGACTTTTATATTATTTGTTATAGTCTATCTTGTGACTTCCTATAACCGTCCCCATATAACAATCCTCATATGAAGTCGTCTCGTATCAATATGAGCATTGCTCATTTCAGTACAATTAATTCAGATCAGTGATCCATCAATAACGATAACAATGAGGTTCTTTGAACTTTTTATCCATCAATTATTAAACAACAATCATATGTTCAATTCAATCAATTTATGTTAGTCATTAACAATCGTTGTAATATTAGGTACATTATAGTCGTATAATATGATTAGCTAAACCATGAGATTCACTAGCTCCCATGGACTTTGCACGAAGCAATCAACTAATTGCTACGTTAGGGTCAATACGGGGATAATCTAATCTCCAATCCGACAAATATCTCAATGTCACTCCAATCGGCAAATTCAATCAATTAATACATCAATACATTAATAATTTAACATACTATGACTGAACATGCAACACGTAAACTATTGTATCCATCAATGAACTCAATAATTCTAATTCCATAAGATAAAATGATTATAGGGTAAGATCAGTTGGACCTTTCCTCAGGTCAGTCGACCGACTCACCGTGTAGTGGTCGTCTAACTTGAAGGTCCGTCGGACCTAGTCCGACCGACACTCACTACTTATGTCCCTGATCATCATCCAACACGAGGGTCGGTCGGAACTTGTCACGCCCCGAACCCGACGCTCGGAGCGCGGCAAGGGGTGTTTCGATCTTTCACTAATTCATATTCAAACTAAAAAAAACAACAGTTAGAAATAATTATAACGGCTCAAATATAAAAGACCAACGGGTCGAAAATAAAACTAACTTTTGGATTTGCCAAAAATTTCCGCATGACCTTTGCTGAAAATTCGTCTTTGCGTCATGTACAAATATAGAATGGGCCAAGCCCAAATCATATAACTAAACAAAATAGAAAATGGAGAAAGTAAAGGGTCAGATGCCCCCAACTAGGAGTTCACACCACTCCAAATCATAATAACATAAAAATGAATACGAAGGTCTAAGGTATAGACTACGTCTATGAGCATGACAAGAGTAGGAAAGAAAGATAGGTCCAATCCTCTCTAAATTCTATCATATGCACACAATCTATTTATTTCCCTTTTTATGTGCCCGATGAGCATGCAAAGCAATCATATCAATCTCCGAGGAGTACCTCCTCATCACCTACAAAAATATATATATAACAATAGAGGGGTGAACATAAAGAGCTAAGTGAGAATAAGATTTCACAAACTATGAAAACCGAAAACAAATCCGAACAAAAATCACATCTCGAAATCCAAACACAAGATAATTTCATATATAGCTTTTTATAAGAACATATTTTTTTTCAACTCGATATGCAGAGTGAAATATGTCATGCAATGGACTATATCTATGTGTCATGACACTCCCTCGCTATCCGCGAGTACATCACATCATCCTCAACATCATCATCATCATCATCATCATCATCATCATCATACGTGAGGATCACCCCACCCACGCGAGCCGTTGCTCGTCACTGTGGGGGCCTCACTCCTCCTCGTTAGGGACACCTCACCTACGCGAGCCGTCGCTCGACACTGTGAGGGCCTCACACCTCCACGAGAGGGACACCTCACCGACGC
>LTAE01000137.1:38627-64164 GCA_001647135.1 Pontederia paniculata | reverse complement strand
ATATATATATATATATATATATATATATATATATATATGTGTGTGTGTGAGAGCATGTGTGTGTGTTCTATTTTCCCCTTCTTTACTTAAGTATGATTCCTTTCATTAGAATCTAAATCATATTTCATGCTGGTCACAATTAACCAATTACCATTCTTCATTTATCCGAAAAACTAACCGCATGGTCGTTGACATATGTGTATACTTATATGCATTTATATACACAAATCAGCATAGTTGTCCTATAATCTTCCCTATTGATTACCAACATCTAACTCATTAATTAACATCAATTAACCTTATTAATCCATTTTATACATTCCCAAATTAAATTCTTATCGAAGTTAACTATAATTACTCCCAGCATGGCAGCATAATCACCTCACATAATTTCTACATTACAAGCATATGATCATATGTTTCTCACCGATGCACAAGTGTTCCCACAGTGGTCATCTTCTCCGATGGCATTAGCGGGTCCGACGATGTTGCATCGGAAGACAGAGAAGGTGCCGCACGTCCATCATCTCCCTCGGCTCCGGTGACGTGCCCTAAAATCAGCAAGTCACGGTACCATAAAACAAGAAGGAAATCAACTCACCACAACATCTATCACTACTACTACAATGTTGACCACTCACTGGATCTCCGTCAGCTGATAGCGCCTCCTATGATGCTGGCGAACTCCTGAAGGTGGCGAAATCGCGGTGCTGAAGGAAAGCACATCGAAACATCATTGAAATCCATCAAACTCATCACAAAACAGTCCTGAACATGCATATATCAAAACCTAGACTTGCCGGCGAAGAATCAATCGCAAATCAGATCTGATATCGCCGGATTTCCTTCCCTCGCGTCAGCGCCGTCACCATCTCTGATCTGTACACACACACGGCGAGAGAAATCAGCACCGATGGACGTGTTCGTGCCGGTGAAGGAATCGCCATACCCGTCGATGGCTGGGTTGAGTCGAACTCGCCAGTGCATTCTCCATGGCGATGGTGGCATCATCGTGTGAAGGGATGAATGAGGGGGAGGAACATCACGGAAGGAAAGGGGAGAAGGGAGAGAAGTAAATAATTTTTTTTGGGCTCTGATTTCTATTGGGCCGTTTCAGAACTAGTCCAATCGACCATCACTATTGAGGTCGTTCGGGTTCGACCGATGCATGATCGATCGAATATTCCGCCTCATAAACCCAATAGTCGATTGAACCTCCCCTGAGAGCGATCAACCGCCTGTCGTGGTAGCATGAAAGCACTATGTGTTTCCTAGACTTTTTTTCCTAAGTTTTCGTTGTCGATCCAATCATCGATTAATTTCTGATACAATATAATAATATGCTCATATAATGACATTCTATGAAGCATAACATTAAACCATCCTCTTAAGATATGAATCCTAGGGTTCTAAGAAGCAAATTTCAACTTTGAAGAAGTTGTAAACATCACAAGAATGTTGTCCAAACTATATTTGAGCATAATAACATCATAATCCATGCTTCTATCTTGTAGAACAATCAATATATCTACATTGGCTCAAAGCCAACATAGGAATCCATTTGCATATCTCACTTGTCCCAAAATCCTTTTCTCCCATGCCTTCTTCCTTCTCTTCTCCTTTTCCTAAGTTTCAGCAACCCTTTTCCCTTGATCTTGCTTCAGAAATTCACTTTCTCCTTGCTGATTTATAGTTGTAATTTATGAATAATTCTTCATTTTTCAAATTTCATGAGATGAGCTGAGTTTACTAGGTGGAAGTCCAATTTATATATATATAGATAGATAGATAGATAGATAGATAGATAGATAGATAGATAGATAGATAGATAGATAGATAGATAGAGAGAGAGAGAGAGTAGAAAAGTATGATTTTGAAAGCTTATATACCGAGATGTGTGAGTTAGTTTGGGAATGGGGTCGTAACATTGTAATGCCTCCACTACATTCTTTTTTCTATTCTTTTTTTCTCTTTTCTTTTTTATTTTTGTATTTATTTCAACAGGTATTACATTAAATATTAAAATATGCTATAAAAATCATAAGTTTCCCTTTTTTATATGTACTCACTCTATACTATTTGTTAACTAATTCAATTCTTAATAGTTTATTTTGGCTATTGAGACTTTCATATTCAAAAGTCTCGTCAATTGGACCAATTATCTAATTAATTACTCATGAAATTCTTATTAGTTTTCAATATAGATAATGCTCTTAATATTTTTTTAATTTATTTAAGTTATTTTTTATGTTCACCTTAATTATATGTAAGGCATACTTTTCATAAGCATGAAGCGGGGAAAATTGCATTATAAAAGTGGAACAAACTAATGAAAAAAGGAACATTGAAGTTTGGGTCGGTCAGGTTATTTGTATTGGCTTAGAAAGTTATTTAATAATTAAATTTGGTTGACACATAGTTAATAAGTTTATGAAGTATAAGAAAATTAGTAGTTCCGAGCACTATTGTTGAGACCGGATCGGACCGGGTCGTCGGACCATCGACCGGGTGACAACACGGATCACCATCACCCTCAAAACTAGATTCAAGGTTGGACAGGATTAGACCGGTTTGGATCAGTCCAAACTGGTTAAGAACTATTTTGAACCGTGATTTTGTCAAACCGGCCAGTTAACTAAGAAAAAATAAAAAATAGAAAAAATAGTAAAGGTAAATAGTAAAGTAACCATAGGTTCTTTAATAGTTGAACATGGATTTGGCGATTGTTTAAACGGCTGGAGCTCGTAGGCGAAAGTTTGTAGATGGCCCGTCG
Organism: Pontederia paniculata; assembly: GCA_001647135.1. Lineage (NCBI taxonomy): Eukaryota > Viridiplantae > Streptophyta > Magnoliopsida > Commelinales > Pontederiaceae > Pontederia > Pontederia paniculata. The sequence goes on along the minus strand of LTAE01000137.1, from coordinate 61,391 downwards.
ATTGATCTCCTTCAAGGTATGTTGTTCTTCTTCTCTGATGACGGTGGACGACTGAATGGGTGCGACGATGAGCGGCTACTCCAGCACGTGCGCGTCGCTATTCCTATAGTCCAATGTTGACGCGCTTGTTAGTTCGAGCAATGACTTTCCTATATTATAGTTATGCACTTAAAAATAATTTTTGAATTAGCATGATCAATGTTACTTGTTAGTCACGTTGGCAAGTGCTAAATTAATAATATTTATTATATTGTGTTATATTATTTTATTACTATTTGGTTCGACCGGAATCGGAAGCCTTTCCGGGTCGTTGTCCGGTCTAGTCCTGACAACATTGGATGGAAGTAATGCTAGTGATTCACAATCAGCAGTGGCAAGTAATCAATCAGCAGTCGCAAGCACTCAATCAATTAGATTAAAATCAGATCCTACATGAGAGCATTGTCAAATTACTTCAGGCTTGAATGGAAAGCAATGGCTGAAATGTTTATATTGTGCAAAGATTTTCAAAGGAGGTGGAATACATATAATGAAAATGCATCTTGCAGGATTGAAAAGAGATACATCAACTTGTACAAAAGTTAGTTATGAAGTGAGATATAAACTTGGAGAGCTTCTAAAATCATTGGCTGCATCAAAGAAAATGACACTTGACCAAAAAGAAGAAAATGATTCCAATGAACAAGTAGATGTGGATGTGAAAATTTCACATAAATAAACAACTCAAAGTCAAGACAAAAGGAAGGGGAAGAAAATAAAAAATGCAAGAACTACTCCAAGTGCACAACCTTCTATCAAATGTGTCATGGCAGGTAAAGAGACTATATATCGTGCTGATTTGGCTGTTGCTAGATTCTTTTATGATTGTTGCATATCATTTAACTATGTCAATTCTGTTTATTATCAACCAATAATAAATGCTATTGCAACTATTGGTCCATGGTATGTAAGACCTTCTTATAATTTCATTAGAACAAAATTATTATATGATATCAAGAAGGAGGTTGGAATTTTGATTGAAACATTTAGAAGTGCTTGGAAAGAAACTGGTTGCACTATCATGGGTGATGATTGACAAGATCAAAAGAATAGACAACTTATTAGCTTTCTTATTTATTCTCATAAGGGAATTTGTTTTGTTAGATCAATCGATGTTTCTGACATTGTTAAGGATGCTACAACTCTTTGCAATTTATTTGTGGATTTGGTTGAATTTTTTGGAGTAAGTAATGGTAGATTATTGAATGAGAAGTTTTTCTTTATATTTTGGTCTCCTTGTGCTGCACATTGTATGAATTTAATTTTAGGAGATATTGACAAAATATAGTTTATGAATAACTTGGTAGAAAGAGCATCTAAAGTAACAATATTTATTTACAATCATCCTTTTTTGCTTGCTTGGTTAAGAAAAAAAAATCAGAGTGGTATGAAATTCTACGGCTTGGACCAACTCGTTTTGCAACAACATTTATTGCTCTAAAAAGTATGCATGACTATAAGCTTGATTTGCAAGCTTTAGTGTCAAGTGTGGATTTTACAAGTTCAAGATACTATCGTGATAAGAAAGCTAAGGTGGCTATAGATCTTGTGTTGGATAGCAAAGTTTGGAATCATTGTGGCATTATTGTGCAAATTGTATCTCCTTTGGTGCGTTTGTTGAGAATTATTGGTGGTGATGATAGATATTCTCTTGGTTATGTGTATGATGACATCTATAGAGCAAATAAGACAATTAAAATGATATTCATGAACAAAAAATCTTTATACAAGCCTTACACAAGAATCATCAAGAATAGATGGGACAACCAACTTCGCAAAAAGATTCATTGTGCTGCATATTTTTTGAATCTTGCATTTTATTATGATAAAGATAATTTTTGTGTCAAACCAGAGGTTCGACAATGACGGCTTGATGTATTGGATGTACTTATTACAAATCATAAGACTGAGTTTTTGAAGCAAAGTTGGTTGTATCATGATCGTTTGCAAAGTTTTAATAATCATTTAGCTACTGAGACATCTAAAGAAGTGAGACTTGGTGAGTTCATCATTATTACTTTATGAATTTTAGTTAAATTTTTTTTAGATTTATGATATTGTGTTAATCATCAAGTTTCTTAGATTTTATGGTACTGTATTAATCATTAAATGTTATTAATTTTTTCGTTGCTTACATTTTATATTGTAGATCAATAGTGGAGAAGCTTTGAATTTAGTGTTCCATTAGTATCATAATTGGCGATTCGATTATTAAGTCAAACAACATCTTCTTCGGGTTGTGAAAAAAATTAGAGTGTATTTGAATGAATATATTAAAAGAAAATAAACAAGTTAGAACACAAAAGATTGAATGATCTTGTATATGTTCATTATAATTTGGGTTTGAAAAATAGGTTGGTTGGTTTATTTGTAAAATATAATTATTTATTTTTTCGTATTGATTTATAATTGATCATTTATATATGTTTTTTTTTAACTTTTATAGGGCTCTTAACAAGGAGAAAGTCATTCTTGATCCTATTGATTATGAGAGCATGAAAAAGATTAAATTTTGGATCACGAAAGAGGATGATAATTTATTACTTAATTATGATGAGTTGGAAAAAATATTTTATAATAATTTGGAAGTTCCAAGAATTGATAATCAAAAAGGTAAAATTTAATTTTTATATTATAGTTGTTTAATAATTAATTGTTACGATCCTTGAATTTAACTTTCTTTTGTACATTTTGATTAAGGTGATATGCAAGAAGACAATATGAATGCTTCAAACTTCAACTTGGGTTCTTTTTCTCGTCATGATGAAGACTATTGGAATAGATATTGATATTTAAAACTATGCATATTTGACTTTTTGAATATGAATTTGTGAAGTCTTTTGCAAACATTATTAGCAATTGAATGCAATTTGTATTTTGAAGGATGTCTTAAAAATTTTATTATATTGAATGTAATTTATATTTTGAAGGATGACTTAAAAACTTCATTATTTTAAATGTTGAGATTTTGTGAGTGCAATTCTATTATCACTTTTAAATTTGTAAAGTATAATTTGTAGAGCTTATCATTTTGGGGAGTTGTAAGGTATTCTATTATCGTCGCTTTCAAAATTGTAAAGTTGTAAGATATAATTTTTATTACAAATTTGAAATATGCATGTTCTTTAATTTATTAGGTGGTTCTTTCTCAAGAAAAAAATAATTAAGTAGTTGAGTTTAATATTATTATATTTATAATATTTTTTTATTATAATCAGTTCAATCGTCTGATTTAATCGATTCGATTGGTTAAACTCGAAGGTCCATCCGAATCGATGTCTGATTTGGTTCTAATAATATTAATTCCGATGGTTTCTTTGCACTGCAGAATTAAAGTCTGAAAAAAAAGGACAAAAGAAAAGAAATATAAAGGCAACCCCGTCAAGGCGCGGGGCCTCTTCCCCGTCTCAACGTTTCATTTCCTCCGGCCATTTCATTCTCTCCCTCTCCGGCAATACTCCTTCCATTGCCGCCGCCGCCGCCGCCGCATCCTTCCATCAGGGAGGAGATCAACAACGTTTCCTTCCTATGGCTTCAACAAGCAACGAACGGCAAGGGCGACCGCAGCAGCAGCAGCAACAGCAAACGATGGTATCGGCCACCCCAACAACAGCCTCGAACGGAAGCGGAGAGCGTCGTAGATCCCAGCAGCAGCAGCAGCAGCGGCAGACGAGTGCGGCTAATGGTTCCGTCCAGGTAACTGAATTAGGGTTCTTATTCAGCTAATGGTACCGTCCAGATAACTGAATTAGGGTTCTTATCTTTCTTGATAAAGGGGGACAAGTAAAAAAAATAATCAAAAGTATAGACCTTACTGGGATGGATCATTGGTTTGCTCCAGGAATAGATGCTAAGGGATTAAAGTTAGTTCATCTTCGTCAGATCCCTTTGCATCTTTGATTTGATCCTAACTTATTTCCTTTTGTGTATTGTTTGGTTTTGTTAAACAACATCGAAGATATATCGGGTGATTTTATGCCCCTTCACCTGTTGTGATTAGTGTTCTTCACTAGGGTCCTTTACTTTCTTCTCTGTAAATTTTGAACTCAGAAATCTGTCCTAGGCAATAACATATTCCTTGTGCCTCAAATGCTGGAAAACTATGGCTGGATGCTTTTATCCCAATAATTGGGATAAAAATTTCAACCTTTTGCAATAGTTATTAGTAATTGATAGGAGAACCCTTTATTCTTCTTCTAGTCAACAACAACAACAACAACAACAACAAAGCCTTCTAGTATGACCACACATCCATCTCAACATCCTCATTTCAGCTACCCCCACTTTATGTTCATGTTGTCCCTTCATAGCCCAACATTCACTACCATATAACACTGCTGGTCTTATAGCAGTGCGGTAGAATTTCCCTTTAACCTTATGGGGTACTTTCCTATCACAAAGGACTCCAGTAGCCTTCCTCCACTTACACCAACCAGTTTGAATTCTATGGTTAACATCATCATCAATCTCCCCATCTTGTCTTATAATTGATCCCAAATATTTAAACTAAAATAGTTTCGTCAAATAGTAAAAAAAAAATGAATGGTTTCGTCTCCAACCATGTGAAGGCAAAAAACTTCATAGAGGCAAATGATTTCCTTTATGCTCTGAAAGTCTTTATTTTCTAAAGATAATGGGCAGCTCACTAAAGAGCTATCATAAACTCATAAAAGGATGGAAATGTGCATTTGCTTGACAAGATCAGAGCTGTGGGGATTTAGAACACTAGATTCTAAAGGCATGGTAACCAGTACACCACTCCCTTGCCACTTTCTGTCTGAAATTTTTTGTGGACCTTGGAGGATAGGTTTACCTGAATTTATTCCATGAAAGGGGCGTTTAGAGCCAAGCATGTGAAAAGCAAGTTATCATCTTCCTTGATATTATAAACTGAGATTTCTTAATGGCTAAAATTCATGGCATCATTATCATTAAAAAAATTAGGTTTGAAATGAGAGTCAAACTTAATGTGTTGTAGTATTTTCCTCAACCGAACTATTAATTTTCTAATGTCGAAAACTAAGTCATCAAATAGTAAACCACCCTGCCATGTTCTTTAATCTGGATTGTAGTTGCATAAGGATTTGAGTCTAAAAATTCAGATAAAATTATCAAAAAAACATATCAAGGGTTTCTATGATATCTTTTATTAAAATTTTAGTATTTAAATACTTTTTAATCACTGTACCTTATGATGTCCATTTAATGATATTTTGATGTGCTTCTGTAATTCAGACAAAAAGACTGAAGGATTTGGAGATCAGCTTTCCAATTGTGTATGGAACAATATCATTCTGGCTTGGCAAAAAGGCAAGCGAGTATGTGCAGCTTTTAAACCTTTGGTTTGGAGCAGTTTTCCTTCATTAAATTTGAAAATGCAATGTCTGCCTTTGCTATTTCAAATTTGGATTCAAACATTTTTATGTTAACATATTTTCTTTCTCTTCAGGTACAATTCCCATAAATGGACTGTCTATGTTCGTGGGGCAACGAATGAAGATTTGAGTGTTATAGTTAAGCGTGTTGTTTTTCAACTCCACCCTAGTTTCAACAATCCAACAAGAGAAGTAGATTCACCACCTTTTGAACTGTCAGAGTCAGGATGGGGAGAGTTTGAGATAGCAATTACCCTCTTTTTCCACAGTGATGTATGCGACAAACAATTGGACCTGTAAGTTCATTGCAAAAGTTTATCCTATAATTTCTAATTTATGTTTCATTATTGCCATCTATGTTAACTTGTCTGTTACTTTTTTTTTAAGAATAAGTCTTCGTTACCCTTGCAGTTATCACCAGCTGAAGTTGTATCCTGATGATGATAGTGGACCACAGTCCACTAAAAAACCAGTAGTTGTAGAAGCATATGATGAAGTAGTCTTCCCTGAACCTACAGAAGCTTTTTTCCTCCGAGTCCAAAATCATCCAGCTGCAATTGTCCCTAGGCTTCCCGCTGGACTAAACCTGACAACTCCAGGTACATTTTGACATAAACTGTCTTCCTTATACATTGTAGGTTCAGTTCAAATTTCTCTTATGTAGGTTCTGTTTATCTTCTATGTTGTTTTATACATGTTAGTTTGTGTTTGCTTGTTATCTCTAATTTGGTTCAGTTCTGTTCAAGTTCATGTCCAATCAGTGCCATAGTTAGATGACTAAGGTATTTGTCATTTTGAAATCGATTTGAGCTTATTATGGCAAGGAATTAATTTATACATGTATCTTTTTAGTTTCTGATTTCTTTACTTTTATAGATTGCTTTCACAACAATTTATTAATCGAAATTTTATTAGTTTGTAGCTATCTTAACATGATCTCCAATTATGTTATTTCTTCTTTATCTTTCTTTGGGAGGAATTACTTTTTTGTTCCTTTTTGAAGCACATGCTATACTATTTGTTTGAGGATTTAGATTTAGGGTTCAGGTTCTCACTTTTTTTTCATCTATCTTTTTTATACCTTTGCCTCTTCTAGGAATTCTGTATTTTTTTTTCATCTTCTTCATGTTCTTACTCTTTTTCCATTTATTATCTATTTCCCTAATTATCTAGCAATACATGTTCGTTATGACATGTTAATTGCTGAAAACTTATACTGGAATATTAGGAATAGGAAGTTACCATTCATGTAGTGGTTACATATAAATGACCTTTATTCAAAATAAAGGAAAATAAACGGCATTGTTATTTTTGCTAGGTCCTATAGAGCATGTGAATGAAAAGAAGCGTGGTGATACCAAAGATCATCAACTCAGCCAGTGGTTTACGAGTTTCTCAGAGGCTGATGAATTATTAAAACTTGCAGCTGCTCGGCAACAGGTTAGCTTTAAATGGTTGAATATTTTTTAAGGATTGATATTGTTTCTTTGGTGCATAAAAATATGGCACCTGCTGTCTAGGAGTCTTTTGTTTTTTACCATTCAAAATAAGTTCACTTCTACTGATATGCCTAATACCACCAAAATATTCACCTATGCTTATCGTCGGATAACCTTCTCCTCTCTTGAGCTTTCTTCCTATGTGAGAACTCAGTATACTGAATTAGTATCTCTCTCTTACTGTATGGAGAAGATCTTCAACATAAATAACTTGTTACAGAGATGCTATGACGAACTAGCACAAGACAACATGGGCTGAGCCTCAAAGGTTGTGAACTAATGTGGCCTAAAAACCATTCTCCTTTGATTGGCACTGACAATGTCATAAGGAACTTCTGAAAGGAGGTTTTTCATTCATAAAAAGTAGGTGAAGCGTGAAACACCAGAATACTTATATGATAAGCATGTAAAGTTACATAGTTTGTGCTAAATCAAAGTAACAAATGAACAGCATTGTTTTGTCATTCCCTTGGTGCTGGAAAGCTTGTGTTGTAGTTGCAGTGTTGATCTTTTTCATACCTTGTGGATCTAATGCCTTAGTGATGAAACACTTACTGTGCAACAGGTGCAGGCTCACATAGTAAAGCTCAGGAGACAGCTGAGCATGATAGATGGTCCTCCGCAACTGTCAAAAGCCACTTCCGGGCAGTGAAATTAGTGTATGAAGCTATCTAATGCTTAGTTTTAGGTACACTGATGTAGTAATGTGTATGAATGAGCAGAATACCAATAGTTTCTATCAACAATGTAGGAGGTGCAATCTGCTTGATCATTATGTACATCTTCCTGGTGGCTTACCATGTGAGCATACCATCTTAATTAAGATACTCTCAGTGTAATCAGCTTACTTGTATTTGCTGCATCGTTACATGCAATTTTTTCCCCTTTCTTTGCATCATTTTTTCTTGGTTATCTTTGATGGAATACTAATCTTACTGATGAAAAAATGTCTAAATCATCCATTGCGGCTAAGACATAAAAAATATAGAAACTTTTTTCTATTTCTTTGTAATATGAAGTGTCGATGCATACAGGTACTTTAATCTATTTATTTGATTTAGTGGAAATACGAAGACGATATTTTAAATAACAGCAACTATTCTATGATATAATCGTTTTTTTTGTCGATATGGAACTTCACACAAAAACATGTGTAATCTTATTGATATATCGAGTTTGAGAAAATTCTGCCTTATTGGAACAAATAAAAATGAAAAGTGATTCTATTTGTGTTTATATATGAAATTTGGAGAATGATGATTAAATTTTAACAATAAATATAAGTAAATAATGATTGAAACAAATAAGATTAATATATATTTAATAATAAGGGATTAGTTGATAAAAGAATAAAATGATGAAATAAGACTTTATTTTTTTATTTCGTTCATATTTGATATTAGTTGTTGGGTCATAAATTATGTAACTCGATATTGGGTTGATAGTTGATTAAGTTGAGACTGTTCATGGTCATGGTCATGCATGACATACACTTAATAGTTTGAACTTGTATATAAAATTCAGTGAATTATACGTAATTTGTTGCCTGCTATACATGCAGCTCAATCTTGAGCAGTGACAAAAGGGAAAAAAAAATGTAATAGTAGATTTGATATAAAACACGTATACTATTTTCTTGAACATTAAGAGCTCAAATGGTCTGTATATTAAAAAAATGTGATAATTGTAAAACTCCTCATATATCACTGGATAATTGGTTAAAATGATAGTAACAGTTATAACACTAATTGACTATGAAACAATAAATAAATATGCGATGTACCACTTTTATGGACATGTGTTAACATATTTTCAATCATAATATTATAAATTTATGATTATGATTTGTTATTAAAATTACTCAAATAAAATATTGTACTATTCATAATATACATATATATATAGTTTTGATAATAAGTTACAACTATATATTTAAAATTTAATGGTTAAAACTATACTTAATATGATGCTAATAAACAGTTCTTGATACTATCATTAATTTTATTAATTATCTGTTTAAATTATAGTGACCCATTTATTGACATTTTCATCTTGCAATGAAACACTGGATATTGAAACTTTTGGAAATCAAGAAAAAAAATCGAAAAAAAAATCAGTGTCCTTACGTATGGGCCGAGCCTGTGTCGCAAGTGGCACAAATCCGGTTCGAGATGGGCCCAAATAGACGATGGCGCGGCCACGTAACAGGCAGCTACGTCTCGTCCAGGATTAGGGCATCTACTCCGCCCGGCCTCCTTCCGCCGCCGCAATCTCGCTACTACCGCCGTCGCAGCTGCCTCTGCCGCCGGCTTCTTGCCGTAGATAACTTCTCCGCCGGCTTCTCCTGCACCTGTATCCTCGTGAGAGGACACGGCAGCAATGGCGAGAATCGGGAAGCGGAAGAAGTCTGACGAAGCTGGTGATGACAACTCCAATTCTAATGAGACGGAACAGAGGACGAGAAAGACGGTGAAGAAGGAGAAGACAGAGACGCTGCCGTCGCAGATAAAGAACAAGGAGAAGCGAAGTGCCGTCCATGCCAAACTCAAACGCGAGAAGAAGCTGGCAAAACGGAAGCAGGCCAAGGCGCGTGGGGATGCCTACAACCGAGCCATCGAGCTCGGTGAGGAGGTGAACTGTTTTTTTTCCCTTTCGTTTGGTCCATTATTCTCGTTAAACTAATGCTAAAGTTTAGTTTTTTTTTCACTGAGTAGCCGCCTGAGAAGAATGTGCCACGGACTATTGAGAACACACGGGAAGCTGACGAGACTGTCTGCAAGCCGGATGACGATGAGGTGTTTGTTCATTTGTTTTTTATTTGATTATTTTCATCCTTTGTTTTTGTACTCTTTGTTGTCGTTGCATATAGAAATTAAGACTTCAGCTATGAGATGGTGGCATGTCTTGGCTTGTCTAATGCTTTAGTATGGGAAGTAAACTCCACAAATTCGTCCTTTGAAATGATTGTATGCATGAACAAATTTGGACTATTTAATGAATCTCCATTCTGTTATCCATCCTTTTGTCACTCAAAAAATGTCTTTTGCATCTCAATGTCTTCGGAAACTAATAGGATAATGAGTTAATGACTATTAGTTCTTAAGGACTCTTTATAGGAGATACTATAGTGGAAAGAAATCCTTTTTTCCACAGAAACTCCTCATTTTATTAAGGCCGAATCAGCAATCCTGATTCTTGGTCTTAAGGAGTGGTTGTGTATAATTTTAGGCTTTGTTTGGATGTTTAGTGATGAAGGGATGATGATGGATAGGTTGAAGATGGTTAAGAATGTTTGAAATTTTATGGGTTGAGGAAGGTTATTTTAATCTATGTTTGGATAAAAATAAATTATAATGGATGACATAAGATAACCAATATTTCGTTTGGATAAAAAATTAAGAGATGGATAGAAAAGCATAAGTTTATTAAAAAGACTCTTTTACCCTTTCGAATTGAGGAATGATGCTTATGTATTGATAAATTGTAAATTAGAAAATCAATATTTTACATACTATGTATAAGAACTCTAGGATCTTTATTTGCATTCATTAAAAAGAATGATAAAAATAATTTAAAATAGTNAATGATGCTTATGTATTGATAAATTGTAAATTAGAAAATCAATATTTTACATACTATGTATAAGAACTCTAGGATCTTTATTTGCATTCATTAAAAAGAATGATAAAAATAATTTAAAATAGTAAATAAGACTGAGGGTAAGTTCGGAATAAAAAGTCTAACCCATCCAATTCCACCAAATCGGTGGAATGGAAATATGGTGGCTTTAAGGGTTGTCATAACCCTCCATAACTTTTATACCATCAAAAAATAAAATACCCAAACGTGAGTTATAATAACCCTTCTCAACCCATCCATTAGTAACCCTCCATATCCACCCCTAACCCGTAATCCAAACGAGGCCTTAAGGAGTCATAGTTCTGATACTTGCTCTCGATGCCTATTTTAGTGGAGGAAATATCAACAATATATGCTGGTACACTTTTTATGGTTGTAATATTTCTCCTTATCAGTTTTAATGCTGCAACCCCCTAGCATGCTTCCCTTTTGAGAAAGAAGACCTTACTGCTTTTTTTATTTCCCCATATGGTTAAAAAAAACTCATTATAAGTCAATTTGATTAAGAGAAAAGAATATAAGGTGGTGTCAGCTCTGATAAGGATCTTCAACACTCATTTACTAGCTCTGCTTCTTGGCTTGATCTCCTTCATTCATATGAAGTTTTTCTTGCTTGTCATAACAAAAAAATGACCTTTTCATCTCTTACTGTAGTTGTTTGCAGGAAATGATGCTGATGAATTTAGTGGGATCTTTAAAGAGCAGACAATTCCTAAAATATTGATAACCACATGTCGTTTCAATTCTACAGTATGTATACTTCTTTTTTATCTCTTTAATTTTTCCTTTTGAAGCAATTTACATGTAACAGGTGTTGACTTTTTCCTCTTTCTTTAAGTGTAACATTAATGTCTATACAGATTACCAAGAGTGTAAGTTAACTTTCACAACTGAAATTTGAATTTTTGTAGAGAGGTCCTGCCTTCATTGAAGAGCTATTATCAATAATCCCTAATTCTCATTACTTTAAAAGGGGAACTTATGAACTGAAAAAGGTATGCTATCTTTGAAACTGCAACCTTATAGTGTGTCTAAAAAACTTCAACTTTATATCATTGTGTGACATTACAGAATTTATGCATAATCTTTATGTTACTGTAGATTGTGGAGTACGCAAAGAACAAAGACTTTACTTCAATGATAGTTGTGCATACAAACCGAAGGGAGCCAGGTAAGCACTAGTCTCTTGGGATCAAAATATGCAAACAAACTATTTACATGTTAAACGTGCATTCATTCACATCTTTTGTGCAATACCAGTTAACCGCCATGAGATTTATGTTTATAGATGCCCTGCTGATCATTGCCTTACCTGATGGTCCTACTGCACATTTCAAACTTTCTAAACTTGTCCTGCGCAAGGAAATTAAGGTATTCGTTGATGCACTAATCTTTTCATATGTTACCTACTTGGAGTAAAATCTGCCGCCAATTACATCCATTGTATTTTCTTTCAAACCTAGCGCAGCAGTTTGTTTATGTATTATATCTATTATTTTCTCCCTTGCAATTTTCATGCAATCTTCCTGTCTTGTAGTCGTATTATATCGTCAAAAGTTCCTTTGTGCACTTATGATAAGCATTTTCTTGGTTCATTGCTTCAGTAATTTGTAGCTGTCTCATACTTTTAAACTAGGGTTTCTTAGCACCTTTCTGATGGCAGTTTCTTCAGGATCATTAAACTCAACATTCAATGATATGTATAATCAGCAATTTGTATTAGCTTTTGTAAAAAAAAAACAAATGGTATTAGCTGTTCTAAGCTACTTAATCTGTTTGTCAGCTGGCTTGCTTAACACTTGCCTTTTATTCCCCCACACACCCCCACCCCAACACACAAAAGGGAAAATAGCTTTTGATGTTATGCTGCTGGTGCTGTACGGCTGGTTTGTGTTTCAGTACCAAATTGTGATTGACCATCACTGACCATTATTTTGATATTTCATGGATAAATCAGAACTGATATATTTCCAATTTTAGCTTCTCATTGTGCATTTTCCTTTTCCATAATTAAACAGAATCATGGAAATCCTACTGGTCATAAACCGGAGCTAGTACTAAACAATTTTAGTACTCGTCTTGGTCATCGCGTTGGAAGGTGAATCTGAATACACTATCTTTATCAATTGCAAGCCATATCTAGTGCAATTCATTTATTTTGCAATAATCAGTTATATGTCTTCATTCTTTTCTAAGGCTAATTGATCATTTTGTTGAATGCTGGCACCATGTCAGGTTGATACAATCACTTTTTGCTCAAGATCCTAACTTCCGTGGCCGACGAGTTGTTACATTTCATAACCAGAGAGATTTTATATTTTTCCGCCATCATAGGTATGTTCAGATGCAAGGATAATTCACATTGTTATACTTAGAGTGATCAACATTTGAGTATTTTAAGACCCATAATAATATATTTGCTGGACCAGAACAACTAGAATTTTTTTCTCAGTAACAGTGAATTTGCAACAATGTTGGATCTGATAATAATTATTCCTAGTTACTGCTTGAGTTCATTAGGTTGTTAGAGTAAATAATTAAAATATACTTGCTGTAATAATAACATGCGAGTGACAAACCAGTGTTTCTGATGTGTAAATCTGAACTGCTTGGTGAGATAATTTTTTTGTCATCTTCAAAGGACTTGCTAATAATGAAGATGTTAATGAATTATTGATATCTTGAGAGAAAATAAAACTCATCTCAAAAGCAAGAGGATATTTTCTTTCTTGAAGTGGGCAAAAGGATTGTTATTACTATGTTGAATGTTATTGTTGTGAATGTGTCACCCCTACTGGAAGATAAGCTACTTTAAGCTTTTCCAAATAATTGCTCATTGGTGACTTTGGGTCAGTAAATTTCTAGTTCCAAGTGGTGATGTCATGATGGATAATTATGCAAACTCAATTAGACTTAGTTTATGGAAAAATCTTATAGCTGTAATTAATTATTGGTACCAATATTTGTAAACAGCCAGCTTTATATGAACATAAATGACTCTCAATGTCCAAAGTGACACTTAAAATTGCTCAAGTTATTAGGAAAGCTGAATCCAGTGCTTTGTTTTGGCTATGTAGAAAATGAATGTATCATATTTGCGGCTAGCAAATTTCATAAAGGACGTGGCAAGGTTAACAATATTCTAGGTAGCAGTTAATTGTATTATGTTTTGCTATTTGTGAAAGCAACACTATTGCATCGATGACATTAACTAGCAGAGAGACCTGATGTGTTTTTTTTCGTAGTCTTCATAAGATCATAGTTTGCAATCCTATGCTCTCTTTATTCTGTTTGAGGAGTATTTATATAACTCAACTTATTGCTGTCACTTATTCCCATATGTGCCTTAATGTGATTTTCGCCCTTATGAGTATTTCCAATGGGTTCATTTCAGTACTATCTTATGTATAATATGCAATCTAAAGAGCTATGCTGGACTCTAAAACCAGGTATATATTTGAAACAAAAGAGAAAAAGGATGATCCGAAGGCTAACTCAACTAAAAGTGACAAGAGCAAGGTTTTACCTCAACAGAAAGTGATTGCTCGCCTTCAGGTACTGTGTTTTCTCTAGTCGGATGTTCACAAGCCTTTGCTCATCGTAGTACTAAGCAAGTCTGAATAGATTAAATTATGAGAAATTCTGCGAATTGACTTGCCATTTCCATTAGTGGCCAAACTGATACTATCTTTTTCTTGGTAGGCATGATCCGCGTGGTCAATCAAAATTTCTGAGTTTTTATTTATCAAAATTTTGTTTTGATTCTTTCATTCCTTGGAATTCTTTTCCATTTCTAGTGGCATCAAAATTCTGCTGTCCGGATACCTTTTATTTGTTTCTTTTACCATTCCCAGTCAATTTTTACTAAATAAAAAATTTCTATAATCTATTTCGCACAGATGTTATAAACTCTTTAGCCAGTCTAACATATCATGTCCCTTCAGTTGATGCAACGTTCGGAGTTGATTACACGATCTACTGTTTTATCTTGGCTTATGCTTTTATGGGCTTACAGTCTGTCTTAAATTTCTGTAATGCAGGAATGTGGCCCCCGTTTCACGTTAAAGTTGATTAGCCTGCAGCATGGAACATTCGATTCAAAAGGTGGAGAATATGAATGGGTCCACAAGGTAATTTTAACTGTATTACTAACACTAGATTTTTTAGGAGATACTAATATCATGTTTTTGCTTACTAATTGTTTTCTGATTTATTAGCCGGAGATGGATACAAGCCGCAGGAGATTCTTCTTGTAACTGATTTTTAGTTAGCTTCAACAAAATTTTGCAAGCCATGTTATGCGGAGGTTGGTGACTGAAGTGACAAACATATATTCTGCAGAAATGAGCAAACACAGGAAGCCTCATAACTTTTACTGTCAAAGCCTCAAAGTAACCATGAGTAGTACTCTATACAGATTCATTGGAAGATGTAATTCCTGAGAGTTCATGGATAGTTTCTTTTTTCTTTACTGAGAAATTGCACCTAAGTAAAAAACACAACAATTTTGATTCAATGCATTAGTGTTCAAATGTTTCGTCTGCCATCTTCATATTTTGAAGAGCTTTCTTGTGATCTTATAAGCCTCTTTTTTATTTGCAGAGAACAACCACGAATTCTGACATTATGGTGAAAGGCACTTGTTTTCTGTTGATTTGTGAATCTAAACCCATTTGATCAAGAATTAGTTTCATAGCCAGCATAGAAGTTACTTTAAGGTTTTGGTATTATTATTAGCTTACAATTATTGTTTTCAATATTTCTTTCTTAATTTCTTAACAAAAAGGAAATTATAGGAGATGGGAGGTCCAGAACCTATCTAGAAGACATGACATAAAAATCCATGAAAAGTAAAGAAGCTTTTCAAATAGTACAAAGAATTTAGATAGGAAAATGTTCCTTTCGGCCAACGACCTTATGATTGCCAAATGGCTTCATGGTTGAGATGTAGGAACAGCCGGTAGGCTGCATTTTTTTTCTTGATTCTCCAAATAACAAAATTGTGTAGCAGTTAGAACAATCATTAGGTGCCTAAATGAATAGATGTTCTTTTGTAGAGTGAGGGGCCTCAATGAACTCCACATCTTTTTTTTAATCATAAATGTGTGCTTGGTTGGTGAATGATGCTCTTAAGCATGTGGGAGTTTTGTTTATGCATGTAAATTTGTTCTTAATTTATTTACCAGTACTTGAGGACAAAAAGCTTCTTCAGTTGATGTATATAATTTCTTATGGCCATCAAGTACGTACTTGGCATCCCTTCTGGAGGGGAAGCTTGGAGGATAACTAGGAAGACGTTGCAAGAATCTTGTGTTTAGGTGAGCATAATGATGTTGGTGATGCGATATATGAACCACCTTATAGAATTTCCTGTTAATTAACATTTCCTTATTTTTTTACATTTTCTGAAACTATATAATTAATCATGTCCCTGAAATAAGAAAGAAGTAGCATTTACTATTTGAAGTGGTAATACCAAGTTGAAGACATGACTGGTGAGTTGTGGATTCACCATCCCTGATGAATTGTCTAATGGCCATGTTCTTATTTCTGCAACTAAAGTTCTCAACTGTGATAAATGCACATCTGTAGCCATTGCATGTGATACCGACTGATCTCAATCTACTCCCCAGAAATATGTTCAGGGATCTGCAGAGCTTTTTGACTGCATTAATTCATGTCTTCCAACATACTGTGAAATATGAAGTTTGAATCAAGAGGCAGCGTGCCAAAACCCATTCTCTCCTCATATTCTCTTAATTTAGCCTAAGAATTCAGATGATTATCGAATGGTGGCATTAAATTCTGAACTCACATGCATGACATAGTTGTATGTTTTCTGATTGGTCTTGTAGTGTAAGTTGAGTCTTCCAATTGATCTGCTTGATTCATTATTACTTTTTCAAGAGGAAACTTGGAGGCAACTTCTGTCTACACCCCACCATTTAAACTCAAAGCTCTATATATGAGGCTTTGTTCAGCATAACTGGTTTCTAACATATACATTAAATGTCTTTTTTTTGTCAATAAGTGCAGTACATATACACAGTAAAAGCCCTTTGATGCAACTTCTCATAAGCCATTCACTGCAGAAAGTTGCAAGTTGCAGTTGCTACTTGTATCCCAGTGGATAATAATGTATAGGCCACTGCAACTTGGTTTCTAGATATTTTTAAAATCTTGGGTATGTACAGAAACTGGTCTGAGAACCAATAGTCTGACAAGAACCATGTAAGTTCTGAATTGATTATCATCATGGAAATGAATTATATATGTGATATTTGAGGAATCCATTTTACATGTGATATGATCACCTTCCCACATGATCTTGAGATAACATGCTGAATTGAGAAGTTATGAAAACTTGAAGATAACATGTTTCATATATCATTTGAGAGGCTCAGATCAACTTCTTCTAGTAAATTATTAATCAGTCAACCTGTTGACAGAGTCAATAGTACAGAGGGCCAATCCGTACCCAACTATCGAAATTTGCATCAGGAATTGCCAAATTTGTGATGGGGTCCTTGGCTTGCAGGAAGCTGCTGCTAGACCTCTCCAAGCTCAAGTCAAGCTCTGAAAGGATGACATGAGTTTCGATTTTTTTATGAACAAGTGTAAGATGACCATGACTTGCTTAACAGTGGATAACATTTCAGATCCTGAGACCCTCATTAGGCTTAGTTAGGAGTTAATCATTAGGAATCTTGATTAAAAGTTCCTAATAAAATGCAAGATAAAAAGGTTGGCCAATTCATTTTAGATCAGATAAATATTATAATATATAGTGGTCTATCAAAGTAGATGTATATTAATAACTCACATAAAAAGTCGGTGGATAAGCTTTCTTTTCATTCCTTTTTACAGCTGTTAACACAAATTAAGTTGCCACCTTTCCAGTTTCAATAGACGTCTATTTACAGAAGAGCATTATGAAAAGTTCATACATTTACAGCCCATGAAGAAAGTTTGCCAAGTTCTTTTACTATGAATTGTCCATCATTTCTATGATTGCTCTGAGAGTCATTATCGAAAATCAACTAATTAAAAAAAGCTAATTATTCATCAAATCTTGGTCACTTGGGTTAAGAGTTGATTGATATGAGAAAGCAAAGTTTAGAGTTCATTATGGAATGCCAATAGTATGTTCATTCTTTTTTTTTACTCACATACTGATCGATCGGCATGCCTGCCATGATTGGAACATTTAGTTCGGTGGAATTGATCAATTGAATAAAGTGGAGGAAGAAGAAGATGAAGATCATGATGAGAGAGAGAGAGAGAGGTTGAAAGCAAACTAAGGAACAAGATAAAAAATAGGGGTGGTGGCCTCACATTTGCACATGGCATGAGGGGCGGAAAATTCAAAACGTAGAGGACTGTTTTTTTATTATCATAATAATTTTGAGAGTTCATCTCAAATAATTTTTATCGTCTCAAATTTCGCATCTTATCATGATGAATGAAATTCTCAATAATTTTTTTTCACATGCACAAAGGAAATAAGACTCGATATTTCTTTAAATTAGAAGAAACTACTTACCATAAAACTGATGAATTTATTCACCAAACTATATATACTAATTTCATAACTAATAAAATAAAAAGTGAAAAATGATAAAATGAAGATTTGATTCTTTTATCAAAATCTTGGGGATGACAACACATCTTCATTGACATATTTCTAACAGCAGAATCAGCACTCCCCCTCTTCTTTTTTTTGTGAAAATCCACTTACTACAATAAATAATAATATTAATAAAATGATATAAATTAAATTCTAAAAAATTAAAAAAAGTGAAGTTAAAATTGTTAGTTGGCACCCTGCCCTGTCTGGATCTCACGTCGCTGCTCTTCCGTGCCGCACGTCATATATACTATTTGTTTTTTATTCTCCACTTTTCACAATAATTGAGATATACAAGTAAATAAGGTGTCAAGTCCCTAAAGTGACAAATATTATGCATAAAAAATCATCCCTTTATACTTTGTAGACTAGATTATGTTTTCGTATTATGAAATATAGTACTTTTTTCCAGTATGAACTTTTATTTAGTGAAAATAAAAGAAGAGTCGCACGTCATCTAGTTTTAAAAAATGCAAATATTTGGGTAGATTTATCGAAAAGTCGAAAGCACGTCTAGAAAGGTGAAAAATCCCGGTGGAAAGGGTATTAAGGACGTGTACGTACGAGGATGTTGTCATATCATCCATTTCCCTATCTTTCACTTTTGCTTTCCTTTTTTTAATTACAAATGTCTACATCATTACTAAAATGTCATATTCAAATAGTGAGCTCATCATGTAGAAAATTGAAAAAAAAATGGTAGCTCAAATTTGATCTAATTTAATATTGTTAGGAGAGATATTTTTTCAAATTAAATTAATTAGAAAACATTATTTTTTGTATGAGCTTCACTCATAATTAAAAAAATATATTTAAATTTGTATTTTGTGTGCTTAAATGTTAATTATAATCGTATTTCTATCATCATTACTAATGCTAATTGTTGAGAAGTATCGGACGTCCGCTCGATCAATGGACGTCCGAGCACTTGACTACCGGATGTCCGCTCCATTGATCTCTCGATCAATGGACGCCCGCGCGTTTGATCACCAGACATTCGCTCCATTCATGGACGTCCGCTCCATTGATCTCTCGATCAATGGATGCCCGCGCGGTTGATCACCGGACATCCGTTCCATTCATGGACGGCTGCTCCATCAATGAACGGACGTCCGCTCCATTCATGGACGTCCGCTCTATTGATCTCTCGATCAATGAACGGACGTCTGCTCCCGTGTGCTCAGCCACCGGATGTTCGTTGCTAAGATATTTTTTTTATGTACAATATAAAAGGAAGAGAAGGGGAGTTAGTTAGTTAGTTAGTTACACTTCTTAATAATAAAATTCCAGTTCAAGTTGTCCCCCCAATCGCTCTTGTCACTCTGTTCTTGTTACATGTTCTAGAGCTTGTTCGATCTCTAATGGCATCTATGCAGATTTCTTTCAGATTGCTCTATTTTTGACATGGTATCAGAGCTCAGGATTGTTGATTGTTGCGTTCTACTCTCCATTCTCCAGATCTGGTCAGATAACTTAGATGTCTTCTCTTTCTGGGTTTTCTGATCTTGTTTTTTGGATCGCGATGTTTTCTGTCTTAAACGAGCAATTGCAAATGGCTTCTTGTTCTTCTGATTCTTCAAGTTCTGTTTCATCTGTGATTGATGCTACAAGTCCTCTTTTCTTGAATGCATCAGACTCTCCTGGTCTTCTTTTGATTCAACATCAATTAACAGATTCCACTAACTATGCAATATGGAGTAGTGCCTTGTATAATGCCTTTGATTGGCAAGAACAAACAAGGGTTTGTAGATGGATCTTGTAAGATCGATCAATTTGAAGGTTCTTTACATTCTCAATGGAAAAGGTGTAATGCTATAGTTGTTTCTTGGATTACCAGCACTGTGGCAAAGGGGTTGGTTAGTAAAGCTACATATAAGCAGGATGCTTACATTGTTTGGAAGGATTTGAAGGAAAGATTTGATAAAGTGAATGGCATGCGGATTTATTCGGTGCAAGGGGAAATTGATGTTATCAATCAATGTGGTTTATATGTTGCTGATTACTACATAAAGTTGAAGAATCTTTGGAAAGATTTGGAATCCATGATTCCTGCGTTGCCATCACTTGAAGTGTTAAAGGATTATACAGAGTATTTAGGTCAACAGAAACTGTATAAATTTCTTTTTGGGCTGAATGAAGTGTATAATCATGCTAGAACACAAGTGCTCATGATGAATCTAGTTCCTTCTATTAATTAAGCTTATGCTCTAATAGTGGAAGAAGAACAAAGGCAGAGAAGATAGAATTTAGTAACTCAAACAGCTAAACAAGTAGCTTTCTTTGGTGCTAGAAATCAGAATCATCAGTATCAACAGACACATAATAAACAAAAAAAAAAGACTACAATGTGATGTGTGAGCACTGCTAGAAGCCAGGTCACAAAAGAGAACAATGCTATGGACTTATAGAGTTTCTAGCAAATTTCAAATTCAATAAGCCAAGAATACAAGGAAATGTTAACAATGTTGTGATGACAGACAATTTAGCTTCAGCAAAACAACTCAGTACAACAAGTCAATCAGGTTTCACAGAAGAGCAGTATAAACAGATCTTGGCACTTTTGAATAAAAAAGCAGGACCATCTGAGGCTATAGTGAACATGGCAGGTATTAATATGAAAACTAATGATTTATTAGTTAGATTGTGGATTTTAGACACTGGGGCCTCAAATCACATGACACCTCACATTGAATGGCTCACAGATACAAGGGTGTTACATGGTAATAATTCTGTAATTTTACCCAATGGTTGTACTTCAAAAGTTCCACACATGGGTACTTACATAACATCTTCAGGGTTAAAGTTGACTAATGTTCTCTTTGTTCCTGAATTCAAATTCAATCTAGTATCAGTATCACAACTTACTAGACTGTCTTGTTCGTTATACTTTACTTCTGAACTTTGTATTGTTCAGGACCAGTCCAATAGGAGGGAGAACCTGATTGGTAGGAAGGAGAAGGGATTCTACTACTTAGAAGACAATGTAGAGATTCCAAGTTCAACCCTCATTGTGGCTAAGACTGTTGCTGTATCTTCAGATATGGAACTTTGGCACTGAAGAATGAGACATCTTCCTTTAGAAAGATTAAGATTTCTTTTAACAACTAGAAAATGTAATTCTAAGCTGAAACTCAATTGTACTGTTTGTCCTTTAGCAAGGCAAACACAGTTACCCTATCACATTATTTCTAAAGACAGAAGTATGCAAATTTTAGAATTGTTGCATATTGATACTTAGGGTCCTTATAAAATTCCTACTCATGATGGAAAAAGTTTTTTCTAACCATTATTGATGATCACAGTAGACTTACGTGGATATATCTCTTGCAATATAAAGCTCAATGCAATTCAGTGTTAATACATTTCATTACCTTAGTAGAGAATTTATATGATACTAAGGTAAAAATGATCAGAACAGATAAGGATTACAGTTCTTCAATATAACTTGTGATAAGTTTCTCTCAGAAAAGGAAATTTTGCACCAGAGTTCATGTGTATACACTCCAGAACAGAATGGTCTTGTAGAAAGGAAACATAGACATATTTTAGAAATAGCAAGAGCTATTCTATTTCAAGGAAAAGTGCCAATTAAGTACTGGGGAGAGGCTATACAAACTGCAGTACACTTGATGAACATGATGCCTCTACAAGTATTACAAAATCTAACACCTTTTGAAAAAAAATTTGGTACAGAAACAGACTTGCTGCATCTCAAGGTCTTTGGGTGTCTTTGTTTTGTGACAAAAAAATTGTCAGATAAGTTTGACAAAAGAGCATCAATTGGTGTTTTTCTGGGATATTCTGCCACTCAAAAGGGTTTTAAAATATTAAATCTGCAGACTAATAAAATCACTGTAAGCAAGGATGTGAAGTTTTATGAAAACATTTTTCCTTTTGCTGTACAGAAAGAAACTTTGCCAAATTCTGAAAGTACTTTATCCTCTTGCTCTCATAATCCTGAGTTGTTTCTTCAAGAATTAGATGACGATTTACAACCCAATAGTGATATATATGTTTTTGATATAATTCAGCAAATACAAACTAAGGATGTGAGGCTTTCTACACATGATGTTGAAGCATCAAAAGTTTCAGATAACATAGATCCTGATGAGATCATATTACCTAGTAGTGATAATGATACTCCTGGTAATGTTGATAATATACATAATGAGATTCAAGAGGTACATAGAGAAAGAAGAATCAGTAGACCTCCTGTTTGGCTTAAAGATTATATCACTGATCCAAAATGTATTACCGGAGCAGCAACCTCTATTCAATATCCAATACAGAATTATACTTCATACCAGTCCTTAAGCAGCAAATATATTACTTTTCTGAGTTCTTTAACACAAGTGAAAGAGCCAACAAGTTATTACGAGGCAGCCAGACATCAAAACTGGGTACAAGCAATAGATGAAGAATTGTCCGCTTTGGAACAAAATGAGACTTGGCAAATTGTTAATTTACCAGTCAGCAAGAAACCAGTTGGCTGCAAATGGGTGTATAAAGTAAAGATGACAGCTGAAGGAAACATAGAAAGGTACAAAGCAAGACTGGTAGCAAAAGGGTATAATAAAAAAGAAGG